>OZ025253.1:46145496-46394730 GCA_964019135.1 Arenicola marina | reverse complement strand
TGGGGTGTCTGCCAAGGAGGGGTGGGGTGTCTGCCGGGAAGGGGTGGGGTGTCTGCTGGGGAGGGGGGGTCCATCAGTAGGGGTATGGTGTCTGCCGGGGAGGGGTGGGGTGTCTGCTGGGGAGGGTGGGGTTTCTGCTGGGGAGGGGGGGTTTCTGCTTGAAAGAGGGGGGGAGTCCACCAGGAGGGGTATGATGTCTGCCGGGGAGGGGTGGGGTGTCTGTTGGGGAGGAGGGGGTTGCCGGGGAGGGGGGGGGGTCTGCGGGGAGAGGGGGGGCGGTGACCCCCCGCGGTAGAATGTCTGCCAGGGAGAGGTGGGGTGGCCGCCCGGGGTAGAATGTCTGCCAGGGAGAGGTGCCCGGGGAGGGGTGAGGTGTCTGCCAGGGAGGGGTGGGGTGCCTGCCGGGGACGGGTGAGGTGTCTGCCAGGGAGGGTGGAGTGCCTTCCGGGGAGAGGTGGGGTGTCTGCCGGAGAGGGGTGGGGTGTGCCGGGGAGAGGTGGGGTGTCTGCCAGGGAGGGGCGGGGTGTCTGCCGGGGAGGGGTGGGGTGTCTGCCAGGGAGGGGTGGGGTGTCTGCCAGGGAGGGGTGGGGTGTCTGCCAGGGAGGGGTGGGGTGTCTGCCAGGGAGGGGTGGGGTGTCTGCCAAGGAGGGGTGGGGTGTCTGCCGGGAAGGGGTGGGGTGTCTGCTGGGGAGGGGGGGTCCATCAGGAGGGGTATGGTGTCTGCCGGGGAGGGGTGGGGTGTCTGCTGGGGAGGGTGGGGTTTCTGCTGGGGAGGGGGGGTTTCTGCTTGAAAGGGGGGGGGGGAGTCCACCAGGAGGGGTATGATGTCTGCCGGGGAGGGGTGGGGTGTCTGTTGGGGAGGAGGGGGTTGCCGGGGAGGGGGGGGGGTCTGCGGGGAGAGGGGGGGCGGTGACCCCCCGCGGTAGAATGTCTGCCAGGGAGAGGTGGGGTGGCCGCCCGGGGTAGAATGTCTGCCAGGGAGAGGTGGGGTGGCCACCCGGGGTAGAATGTCTGCCAGGGAGAGGTGGGGTGGCCGCCCGGGGTATGGTGTCTTCCAGGGAGGGGGTGGGTGGGGTTGACCAACGTACGAGAGTGCCGCCGGCAGACGGCCGAAGGACCCCGGGCGGCCGGACCACCACGCATTACGACCCTGGTATGAAGCTGTCCTCTCAGCACCACAGTGATCACAGGCAGCCATCCCGCCCTCTCCGCCTGCCCGCCGCGGCCCGGCCCGCCCCCGCCACCGCCAGCCTCGGCCAGCCAGCGGCCAGCGCCCTCTGTAAGGAGACGCCGCCGCTGTATGCAGCAGGACTTGGCCATAGCTGTAGGAGATGGTAGCCACGGGCGGACAACCTGCCACGCACTGTAGGTAACTGTGGACAAGCCAAGCAGGCGACACCACAAGGGGCGGACTGACTGTCATGATCCCCGTGTCCTTTCACGCCGTGAAGCCGCCGCCGCCTCACAGTGGCCACACAGGGGCGCCGTCGGCAGTGTACACAGGTACAAGACCTGCCCGAACAGCCTCTCCGACCGCCCTGATGCACGGTGTAGACATCACACGGCTGTCAATTAGCAGGTAAACAAGCCATTGAAGCAGCGGCGCCGAGATGGACGTGGGTCTGTATTGGTCAGAACACCCGGACCAAGGACTCGGTCACCACTGAACACAATATACGGACCTTTGCGCTCAAATCGACCTTGCGATCTACCAGCCAGGATATAGCGACCTGCCAGGATATAGCGACCTGCCAGGATATAGCGACCTGCCAGGATATAGCGACCAGCCAGGATATAGCGACCTGCCAGGATATAGCGACCAGCCAGGATATAGCGACCAGCCATATCCGTGGGGCTCGCTGTGCCGTCCGCGCTGTCTTCTGACGTGTTTGGTGTGAGCACCCGCTGAGGGTGACCGCCTCAGGGTGCCGTGGTAGCGGTGACGCCTAGTACCCCACCCCCGGCGGAACAGTGAACTGACCCTGAGGACTCAGTCCAATGACCTGCTCAGCGCTGTACCCCGACCTCAACAGGAACGAGAAAAACATGATGAAGAAACAGTTCAGGTAAACCAAGGGTTGACACACTGTGTGATGTATACCATTATAAACCAAGGGTTGACACACTGTGTGATGTATACCATTATAAACCAAGGGTTGACACACTGTGTGATGTATGCCATTATAAACCAAGGGTTGACACACTGTGTGATGTATACCATTATAAACCAAGGGTTGACACACTGTGTGATGTATGCCATTATAAACCAAGGGTTGACACACTGTGTGATGTATACCATTATAAACCAAGGGTTGACACACTGTGTGATGTATACCATTATAAACCAAGGGTTGACACACTGTGTGATGTATACCATTATAAACCAAGGGTTGACACACTGTGTGATGTATACCATTATAAACCAAGGGTTGACACACTGTGTGATGTATACCATTATAAACCAAGGGTTGACACACTGTGTGATGTATACCATTATAAACCAAGGGTTGACACACTGTGTGATGTATACCATTATAAACCAAGGGTTGACACACTGTGTGATGTATACCATTATAAACCAAGGGTTGACACACTGTGTGATGTATACCATTATAAACCAAGGGTTGACACACTGTGTGATGTATACCATTATAAACCAAGGGGTGTGAATATCTTCAATTTGCCAGACCTGAAGCCCATAAGGTTGCCGGTAACGTTGCCTTGTTGCTGTGGACCGCGATTCGGCTTTCAATGTGTCAGGTAATGTCTCCGCAATGGGAAGCTGACAGTGGGGGTCATGAGCCGGGAGGGGGGGGAGCGACTGGTAGGCTGGACAGAGGTGTATCTGGCTGTGGGTCTGGGGGTGGGGGGTATGGCGACTGGTAGGCTGGACAGGTTATCTGTCTGGTCGGGGGGGGGGGGGGGGGTTGGCGACCGGTAGGCTGGACAGGTTATCTGTCTGGGGAGGGGGGGGGTTGGCGACCGGTAGGCTGAACAAAGGTGTATCTGTATGTGGGTCTGGGGGGGGGGATGGGGACTGGTAGGCTGGACAGAGGTGTATCTATATGTGGGTCTGGGGGGGGGGATGGGGACTGGTAGGCTGGACAGAGGTGTATCTGTATGTGGGTCTGGGGGGGGGGGGTGGCGGCCGGTAGGCTGAACAGAGGTGTATCTGTATGTGGGTCTGGGGGGGGGGATGGGGACTGGTAGGCTGGACAGAGGTGTATCTGTATGTGGGTCTGGGGGGGGGGGGGTGGCGACTGGTAGGCTGGCCAGAGGTGTATCTGTATGTGGATCTTGGGGGGGGACTTGTAGGCTGGACAGAGGTGTATCTGTATGTGGGTCTGGGGGGGGGGTGGCGACTGGTAGGCTGGACAGAGGTGTATCTGTATGTGGGTCTGGGGGGGGATGGGGACTGGTAGGCTGGACAGAGGTGTATCTGTATGTGGGTTTGGGGGGTGGTGGCGACTGGTAGGCTGGACAGAGGTGTATCTGTATGTGGGTCTGGGGGGGGTGGCGACCGGTAGGCTGAACAGAGGTGTATCTGTATGTGGGTCTGGGGGTGGGGGGTGGTGACTGGTAGGCTGGACAGAGGTGTATCTGTCTGTGGGTCTGGGGGAGCAGGGTGGCGACTGGTAGGCTGGACAGAGGTGTATCTGTATGTGGGTCTGGGGGGGGGGTGGCGACTGGTAGGCTGGACAGAGGTGTATCTGTATGTGGGTCTGGGGGGGTGTGGTGACCGGTAGGCTGAACAGAGGTGTATCTGTATGTGGGTCTGGGGGGCGGGGGAGATGGGGACTGGTAGGCTGGACAGAGGTGTATCTGTATGTGGGTCTGGCGGGGGGTGGGGTGGCGACTGGTAGGCTGGACAGAGGTGTATCTGTATGTGGGTCTGGGGGGGGTGGCGACCGGTAGGCTGAACAGAGGTGTATCTGTATGTGGGTCTGGGGGTGGGGGGTGGTGACTGGTAGGCTGGACAGAGGTGTATCTGTCTGTGGGTCTGGGGGAGCAGGGTGGCGACTGGTAGGCTGGACAGAGGTGTATCTGTATGTGGGTCTGGCGGGGGGGGGGTGGCGACTGGTAGGCTGGACAGAGGTGTATCTGTATGGGTCTGGGGGGGGGGGTGGCGACTGGTAGCCTGGACAGAGGTGTATGTCTGTGGGTCTGTGGGTCTGGGAGAGGGGGTGGCAACTAGTAGGCTGAACAGAGGTGTATCTACACAGAGGTGCAGGTGTGCCTGTGGGTCCTGGGGTGGGTATGGCGACTGGTACGTTGGACAGAGGTTTATCTGTATGTGGGTCTGGGGGGGTGGTGGCGACTGGTAGGTTGGAGAGAGGTGTATGTCTGTGGGTCTGGGGAGGATGGCGACTAGTAGGCTGGACTGATGTGTATCTGTATGTGGGTCTGGGGGGGGGGTGGTGGCGACTGGTATTCTGGACAGAGGTGTATGTCTGTGGGTCTGGGGGAGGGGCTGGCAACTAGTAGGCTGAACAGAGGTGTATCTACACAGAGGTGCAGGTGTGCCTGTGAGTCCTGGGGGGTATGGCGACTGGTAGGCTGCAGAGGTGTATCTGTATGTGGGTCTGGTGGTGGGGGGTGGCGACTGGTAGACTGGACAGAGGTGTATCTGTATGTGGGTCTGGTTGGTTGGTTGGTTGGTTATTCAGGACGCTTTAACCACGTTTGGTCATATCGCGTCAATGGGAGAAGGAAGGGAGAGTGGAGCCATGTTTCCGGGATATTACTCTTCACGAAGAAAGACATGGTATCCTTATGCTGCGGCCACACAGACATGGTATCCTTATGCTGCGGCCACACAGACATGGTATCCTTATGCTGCGGCCACACAGACATGGTATCCTTATGCTGCGGCCACACAGACATGGTATCCTTATGCTGCGGCCACACAGACATGGTATCCTTATGCTGCGGCCACACAGACATGGTATCCTTATGCTGCGGCCACACAGACATGGTATCCTTATGCTGCGGCCACACAGACATGGTATCCTTATGCTGCGGCCACACAGACATGGTATCCTTATGCTGCGGCCACACAGACATGGTATCCTTATGCTGCGGCCACACAGACATGGTATCCTTATGCTGCGGCCACACAGACATGGTATCCTTATGCTGCGGCCACACAGACATGGTATCCTTATGCTGCGGCCACACAGACATGGTATCCTTATGCTGCGGCCACACAGACATGGTATCCTTATGCTGCGGCCACACAGACATGGTATCCTTATGCTGCGGCCACACAGACATGGTATCCTTATGCTGCGGCCACACAGACATGGTATCCTTATGCTGCGGCCACACAGACATGGTATCCTTATGCTGCGGCCACACAGACATGGTATCCTTATGCTGCGGCCACACAGACATGGTGTCCTTATGCTGCGGCCACACAGACATGGTATCCTTATGCTGCGGCCACACAGACATGGTATCCTTATGCTGCGGCCACACAGACATGGTATCCTTATGCTGCGGCCACACAGACATGGTATCCTTATGCTGCGGCCACACAGACATGGTATCCTTATGCTGCGGCCACACAGACATGGTATCCTTATGCTGCGGCCACACAGACATGGTATCCTTATGCTGCGGCCACACAGACATGGTATCCTTATGCTGCGGCCACACAGACATGGTATCCTTATGCTGCGGCCACACAGACATGGTATCCTTATGCTGCGGCCACACAGACATGGTATCCTTATGCTGCGGCCACACAGACATGGTATCCTTATGCTGCGGCCACACAGACATGGTATCCTTATGCTGCGGCCACACAGACATGGTATCCTTATGCTGCGGCCACACAGACATGGTATCCTTATGCTGCGGCCACACAGACATGGTATCCTTATGCTGCGGCCACACAGACATGGTATCCTTATGCTGCGGCCACACAGACATGGTATCCTTATGCTGCGGCCACACAGACATGGTATCCTTATGCTGCGGCCACACAGACATGGTATCCTTATGCTGCGGCCACACAGACATGGTGTCCTTATGCTGCGGCCACACAGACATGGTATCCTTATGCTGCGGCCACACAGACATGGTATCCTTATGCTGCGGCCACACAGACATGGTATCCTTATGCTGCGGCCACACAGACATGGTGTCCTTATGCTGCGGCCACACAGACATGGTATCCTTATGCTGCGGCCACACAGACATGGTATCCTTATGCTGCGGCCACACAGACATGGTATCCTTATGCTGCGGCCACACAGACATGGTATCCTTATGCTGCGGCCACACAGACATGGTGTCCTTATGCTGCGGCCACACAGACATGGTATCCTTATGCTGCGGCCACACAGACATGGTATCCTTATGCTGCGGCCACACAGACATGGTATCCTTATGCTGCGGCCACACAGACATGGTATCCTTATGCTGCGGCCACACAGACATGGTATCCTTATGCTGCGGCCACACAGACATGGTATCCTTATGCTGCGGCCACACAGACATGGTATCCTTATGCTGCGGCCACACAGACATGGTATCCTTATGCTGCGGCCACACAGACATGGTATCCTTATGCTGCGGCCACACAGACATGGTGTCCTTATGCTGCGGCCACACAGACATGGTATCCTTATGCTGCGGCCACACAGACATGGTATCCTTATGCTGCGGCCACACAGACATGGGATCCTTATGCTGCGGCCACACAGACATGGTATCCTTATGCTGCGGCCACACAGACATGGTATCCTTATGCTGCGGCCACACAGACATGGTATCCTTATGCTGCGGCCACACAGACATGGTATCCTTATGCTGCGGCCACACAGACATGGTATCCTTATGCTGCGGCCACACAGACATGGTATCCTTATGCTGCGGCCACACAGACATGGTATCCTTATGCTGCGGCCACACAGACATGGTATCCTTATGCTGCGGCCACACAGACATGGTATCCTTATGCTGCGGCCACACAGACATGGTATCCTTATGCTGCGGCCACACAGACATGGTATCCTTATGCTGCGGCCACACAGACATGGTATCCTTATGCTGCGGCCACACAGACATGGTATCCTTATGCTGCGGCCACACAGACATGGTATCCTTATGCTGCGGCCACACAGACATGGTATCCTTATGCTGCGGCCACACAGACATGGTATCCTTATGCTGCGGCCACACAGACATGGTATCCTTATGCTGCGGCCACACAGACATGGTATCCTTATGCTGCGGCCACACAGACATGGTATCCTTATGCTGCGGCCACACAGACATGGTATCCTTATGCTGCGGCCACACAGACATGGTATCCTTATGCTGCGGCCACACAGACATGGTATCCTTATGCTGCGGCCACACAGACATGGTATCCTTATGCTGCGGCCACACAGACATGGTATCCTTATGCTGCGGCCACACAGACATGGCCACAGCGGGGCGCGAACCAGTATGTGGGTCTGGGGCGGGAGGGGAAGGATCAAGTGGTCGACGATTCCAACTGTGACAGACCACAGCTTACGTGTATGGTCTGATTGTAGCGGTCTTTAAGGATGTGATAACTGGGCGTGGTATCAATCAACAAGAGCGTAAACTCCCATACCGCGCATCCACATTCCAAGCAGAGCTGACTCTAAAAATGATGCATGTGCACACCTGTCCAGAGCTTAGTTGTGTTGTAAAACACCCCCCCCCCCCCCGCCTCGGAGCCCGAACGGAGACTGGCGTGAGTCAATACGCCGTGATTTCTGCCGGCTTGTTGGACGTTATATGTCATACCGGTGTGTTTAACACGGGGATCGCTGTCTTATGCTGTGCGCGCTTTATTTGAAGAGCCACGACTGCCGGTGACAGGCCAGCACACGGACATATTGCCTTACACGGTCTCACAGCTCGCAGGCCGACACACGGAACCTTCCCCCGCCTCGCCTCCCCATCCCCGCCCTCCCTTTACGTCCTCCCCTCCCCGCCCGCCATGACCGACAGTTGGTATGGCAATAGGTTTGACGCCCCTGCCTTTCAATCGGTGGGTTGCCAGGTGACAGGGTGAGGGCGACCCCCACGGGCACCAGCGCCAGCCTCGTGGCTTGTGAAATAATCATTACACGGGAGTCGATACGTCAGTATTACGTGGCCTGCCCTGTGCGCGGACGTCTATCGCCGTCTGTTATGTAATAAGGTAACTAACTTCTGCCTCGATCGGTAGGAAACCACCCCAGGGCACCTTTTTTTCTCCTTACTCATTTGCCATTCAGTCTTTCTGTCACCTCCAGACCCACGCCGTGGAGGTACCCCCCGTGGAGGCTCGCCCCGTGGAGGCTCCCCCCGTGGAGATACCCCCCGTGGAGGCTCCCCCCGTGGAGGTACCCCCCGTGGAGATACCCCCCGTGGAGGTATCCCCCGTGGAGGTGCCCCCCGTGTAGGTACCCCCCGTGGAGGTAACCCCCGTGGAGGTAACCCCCGTGGAGGTACCCCCGTGGAGGTACCCCCGTGGAGGTACCCCCGTGGGAGAATCCCCTTGTAAGAGTACCCCCCGTGGGGGTATCCCCCATGGAGGTACCCCCCGTGAGAGTTCCCCCCGGGTAGTACCCGTCGTGAGAAAACCCGGCCGCCATGGGAGTACCCCCGGCCGCCATGGGAGTACCCCCGGCCGCCATGGGAGTACCCCCGACCGCCATGGGAGTACCCCCGGCCGCCATGGGAGTACCCCCGGCCGCCATGGGAGTACCCCCGGGCCGTATTGGATTATGCGATCGGAGTGCTCGGGGTATGAGCGCACGTAAATCGAACACCTCGTGTTGTGATCCGATTGAGGCGATTCAACACTCGTGTCGTACTCCCCACTTTCCTGGGTGCATGCAAGAGCAAGATGGCGGTCAAGTGAAACAAAGAGAAAGCGACAGCGGCCATGTTGACGCTTTAACGTGATCGCGCACTAAGCGTTCGGTTCAGTAACAACACGATAACAACTGACGCATGCGTATTTCAAATTATCGGATCATTAGTGTTGCCATGATCGAATACGTGCCATGTGGAGATACCTCGGGCGATAAAAGGGGATAAAGGGGCATTAACCTGGTATTGTCACACCAGTCATATGACTCGCTCCCGGGACAGGAATCAGCAGCGCTCTGTTGGTGACACTGTCAGCCATTAACTTACCCCCCGCCCCCTCCCGGTACCCCGTCCTGGCGTACCCCGGCGGCCAGTACCCCACACCCCACGCGCTGAGAATTGTCAACGCTATTGATTTTTGCCGCTAAAACATGGCTACCATCAACCACGTGACTGCCGGACGCTTTAACCCTTTCCTGCCGTGATAAGCGCACAAAAATAGCGACTAAAGTTCGTATTTGTGTATCACATTTGTTCATCAGGCATCGTGCCCTGGGGCCGTATTCATAATCGCCACTCAGGCTACGCCACTAGACTTAGCGCCAAGTGGAAGATTTGTCGAGCGATTATTGGGTTCAAAATACAAAAGTAATCACCCAAGAAGTGGATTTCCTGAATTAGGAAAGTGCTCAAATTATATTGAAGAGGATTTCTTAAGCATCAGCCCCACCACAACGAGCTGGTGAGGCTAAGATGAAAATGCACTTTTCGTGCGTAACTTAAGAGGGGATTATGAATACAGCCCCTGAGCCTTGTTAGTCTAAGTCCTACAGCCCGCTGACTAAACTGCCAGATCCATTACTACCACCACCCCCTTATGCTGTCGTCGTCTGCCGGTCATTATGGCTAACGGTTAATGGATTGCAAGGGTGCATATTATCAAGCCCGGTTAGCGAGGAAATGAGATATGATATCGAGCTTGTTGTGTGGCTATCGCGCAGCCAGAGCTGAGGTACCTACACCTTGGTCCACGGGTGTACCATACATTCTCCATTGTATGCTGCCAAACACTTTTGTCGACAGCCGCAGCAAATCATAGATAGCCAAGCTCGTTGCATTTACAAACAGACTGTTAACCCGCATCACCGAGGAAGACGACATTTTAAAGACATATTGTACCAATCGTTGTTCTCCCATGAGGCTCTGTCTGTGTTCAGGATGAATAAGATTGAAACGCTTTAGGTGTTTCTAACTGTCTGAAGCTACAACCCAACCCATCCATCCTGGGCTGTGGTGGTTAGAGGCCGGGAACCAGCTAGCACAAGCTACACACCAACCCATCCATCCTGGGCTGTGGTGGTTAGAGACCGGGAACCAGCTAGCACAAGCTACACACCAACCCATTCATCCTCGGCTGTGGTGGTTAGAGGCCGGGAACCAGCTAGCACAAGCTACACACCAACCCATCCATCCTGGGCTGTGGTGGTTAGAGGCCGGGAACCAGCTAGCACAAGCTACACACCAACCCATCCACCCTGGGCTGTGGGGGTTAGAGGCCGGGAACCAGCTAGCACAAGCTACACACCAACCCATCCATCCTGGGCTGTGGTGGTTAGAGGCCGGGAACCAGTTAGCACAAGCTACACACCAACCCATCCATGCTGGGCTGTGGTGGTTAGAGGCCGGGAACCAGCTAGCACAAGCTACACACCAACCCATCCATCCTGGGCTGTGGTGGTTAGAGGCCGGGAACCAGCTAGAACATGTTATTGCGTGCAATACAAGTCTCACGGGACCAGGGAACGCAGCTGACAGTTAAGCGCATGGGCCGACGGCTTGCCGCCTGCTTTAGGCGCCCAGTGGATACATTGAGCACATGTTGCCGGTACTTTATTGCAAGAAGTTTAAGACGGCGTATTGAAGAACCCTATAGTCCTATTTTCGGATCGATAAACCCTGTTTTTCGCATGTGGTCCATCAATAGATAAATTCTGCTGTGGCGCCACCATGCGGAGGATGATGTAGTGATATCGCTATGGCGGTAAAAGTTGAGACCCATGGTGCCATTTACAAGCCGTGTGACCAGCTGGTAACACCATGACACGTGGCGCCATCGCGTGGATGAATTTGGAGCAAATGAAAGTTGCATTAAAGGGTCGCCTGAAATCACATCCCGACTATATATCTTAATTGGAATTGAACGCACTATCCCACGCTCTAACGCTCGACGCTTTACCGACCGAGCCGGACACCGTAATGAGTATGCACTGACGTTTGAGTGGACCTGCTTCTGAACTCTCGCGTTCTCGTCTGGCACAACATCCCGAGATCGCGAAAATGCACGAGGCGTAAACGCGAGAATGCGCGAAGCGACAACCCTAGAAGGCATGGAGTCAGAATGCGAGAAGGCACGAGGTGAAAATTAGCGAGGCGAGAACGCGAGAAGCGAGAACGCAAAATTGTATGAGGCGAGAGATCGCGAGAACGCGAGATTGCTCGAGACGAGGTCGCGAGAGGCAAGAACGCGACATTACACAAAGCTAGATCGCAATACTTGAATTAGTAGATAGAACAAAGGACACATCCCAATCAATATGTACTTAGATCGTTCCAAAGCTTTTGATACGTTTGATCGTAGAATATTAATACACAAACTTAGGCATTATGGCATAGTTGGGACAGCCAGGAAACTTGTGGAAAGTTACCTGTTTATCCGTAAACAATTTGTACATTTAGACAATGCAAACTCTTCTTTATTAAATATAACCACTGGGGTTCCCCAAGGATCCATCCTTGGTCCGCTTTTGTTTATAATATATATTAATGACATTACAGGAGGTAGCCAGATATTTAAAACCATCATATATGCAGACGACACAACATTGTCAAGCACACTAAGCGTGTTAAATAATAATGCCGTAGAGAACAATGGAAATAGTGTGATAAATAACGAATTAAAAAAAAAGGTGGATGGTTAAAATTAAACAAACTATCGTTAAACATTCAAAAGTCGACGTTCATGATTTTTCATGTACCTCAAAAAAAAGTTTGTGTACCCGAAATAATTATAAATGATGCCCAGCTTGAATGTGTTAAAACCTTCAAAATATTGGGCATCGCAATACACTGTTCCCTCTCCTGGAATGATCACCTACATGTTTTGCCCCATAACGTATCCATAAACATTGGCATTCTCAACAAATTAAAATATACTGTACCAAAGAAAATTAATGCCATGCTATATAACTCCCTCGTCCTATCTAGCTTAAATTACGGTAGCTTGATCTGGGGTTACAGAGGGGATCAATTATTGAAATTGCAAAAGAAGGCTATGAGAATACTTAATCTTAGCGCTTACAACGCACACACTGAACCGTTATTCCAAGAATTCAGATCACTAAGGATAGATGACATTCATAAATTACAACAGTTAAAATGTTATTACAAGCTGGTAAACAATAAACTCCCAAACTATTTCTTTTCAATGTCCCCACACCCACACCCACACTCTGCCATACATAACTACAACACCAGAAATAAAAGTGCCTTCTGCTTTAATCCAATCAAGCATGACTTTGCAAGGAAATGTCTTAGGTACAGTCCACCAAATCTCAATAGTCATAATCAAGGTCGCGACACACAGTTTGCTCTGTTTTAGTCGCTACGTAAAACGTATAAAATACTATATTGACCACTATTGTGATGTAGGCACCATCCCAAGTTGTGACATTTGTGAACTGACATAGCATATCTGGATATGATGAACGATCCCCCCCCAAAAAAACTCGCACTTTTCAAGTATGTACATGACCGCTCCCCCTATTCCTTCTTAACAACACCCTTTGTAAATATCTTACCGAAAAGAAAGTAGTACGACAATAAGTATTAAGGTGGCATCCAGCGACCCGATTGGGTCTTAATTGGAGTCCCGATCAATTTCAAATACTAAGTTAACTTTATTTTGTGATGTGTATTAATTTGTGAATTTGATCGAATAAATGATTTCAATTCAATTCAATTCAACAGCGCGAGAAGACGCCAGGCATGTTATGTCAGTTCACAAACATACGAGAACGCGAGGCGGCCTACAGCGCGTTCTCAGTCCTTGACTTAACAAGATTTCGATAAACCTAGTTGGTCTGGCCTTAGGCTAGTGACCCCGGGTCTTCGTGTTATCCCACGTAAACTATGCTTTTTATTCATTAACCTGACTTTATCGGTCGCATTTTGTATTTTGCAGGAACTTAGGCAAGTCCGGTCTACGGGTTTCCAATATAGGACTTGGTAAGTATAAATATATTCTATGTTTGCCCCTTTGAACCTATTGTGATTATTTTGCGTGTTGTTGAGAAATCAGTTTTGGCATGGCGATAAAGTCGAATCATTTCCTGTATGGTATTATATTCGGCATATTTAACTCAGTTAACAACTGTTTATTGAACCATTTAATATGGTTGGCTAAGAAATACACATGTTCCCGTAAATGTGAAGAAGTCTAGCCTTGCCCAAGCGATATCGCGAGATTAACGAAATATTACTACCAAATACAAACATGCATTGTGGTTAAAAAAGAATATCTCTGCAGAAAAGTGTTTGCAGACAAATGAAAAGTCTCGGCACGTTGTCACTTTGTTTCTGTTCTACGACTAATCGTGTCCGCTGCTCATTATTCCATGTGCAGTAAATATAACATTTTCCACCGTATGTGTTATGTATGTATCTTTGACATGAAACTGCCTTGTATAAAATAAAAGTTTTTTTCAAAAGCATAAACGGTGGTTAGTTACCGCAAATAAGATCCGTTGGCGAACGATTCTGATTTGCTCCAGTTAAGATTTCCCTGATATTTTGTGGCAGCACCTGAAATAAAAAGAACGGGAGTATTCCCTTCTAAGAATTCGCTTATATGATTTTGATATATATTCTTTAGTGTTGCTTCGATTTTGGGACAGCTCCGTCTATCTATTCAGGTATTCAGACATGTATCCTTCACGTAATACAATAGTGAAGGGCCGGCGCGATAGCTCAGTGGGCTAGAGCGCTCGCATTGAGTGTTCTGGTCACCTGATAGCCTAACGGCACGTGGATCGGTGGTTCGAGCCCTGCTGTGGCCATGTCTGTGTAGTCGCAGGATAAAGATCCCATGTCTTCGCCAAGAGTAGGGGGTTACCCCCGGAGACATGGCTCCACTCCTTCTCCCATTGACGCGATATGACCAAAAGTGGTTAAAGCGTCCTGAATAACCAACCAACCACAACAGTCAATTGATCTCGTCACAATGATGTCCTACATTACCTGGTGAAGTACACCAGTGTTTGGCGTGAATACCCGGGCGTGTTCATCCCGTTGTGATAACTTCCCTTTATTCCAGGCACGTGGGTGACATTTGGCGGCCAGGTATCAGACGAGGTAAGTCAGTCCCCGGTCTCTGGTTCTGAAGGTCGCCCCAGTGTCCATGGTAGCCGTTAGCAAGTCGTGTACTGATATCGTTCGCCCTAGTTTAACAATCTAGATGTCCTAGTCTTAGGGCACATTACTTTATGTCCAGTATTTGACACGATGTTACTCAATCGGCTCGACTCACACCCGGCGGGGGGGGGGGAGGGGCGTGGGAGGGGGGTATTTAATACATTCCTGTGGGCGGGGGGTTTCCGGGACAAAGCCTCCTCCTTTTTATCGCCCAAATCCGCTCGGTCGGGGCGTTTTACCGCCAAAATCCGGTCGGAAGGGTTATTTTTTCGTTCGCGGCAACCCGCTCCATGAATGCACATGATAAGGCCCCCCCCGCCCCCGCTCTATATGGGTATCTTTTTCATCACAAATGTCCGCTCCCTCAGGCATAAAGGGGCACCCGCTGAACCCCCCACCAGATAACAGTGCCCTGTCTCCCCCCCACCAACCCCAAGGGGATTTACGGTTGTAGTAAATCCAAACTTTCACGGACTTGCCAGATCAGTATCTACTATTTTGGAATGATGAATATTACTACAAGCAAAGGTACGATTCGCTATGGTAAACCTGTAGACTGGCGCCTTCCGCGGCATGGTGACACGCCCATCGGAGGATACCCCAAATGGGCACGACCATAGTGTCTTCACGTCCTCCTGGTGTCTACCACCGCACTTGGCTCTCTTTACAGGTGGCGGAGGAGATGGTGACCCTGGCGTACGAGAGTGGTATCAACGTGTTCGACACGGCTGAGGTGTACACCGCCGGCAAGTACGTCAGCCCCCTGCCTTAATCACACTGCACCGGGCACCCGGTGCCACGCCTATCCCACACAGCCCCCCGCCTTAATCACACTGCCCCCCGCCTTAATCACACCGCACACACTGCACCGGGCACCCGGGGCCACGCCTATCTCCCACAGCCCCCCGCCTTAATCACACTGCACACACTGCACCGGGCACCCGGTGCCACGCCTATCTCCCACAGCCCCCCGCCTTAATCACACTGCACCGGGCACCCGGTGCCACGCCTATCCCACACAGCCCCCCGCCTTAATCACACTGCAGCGGGCACCCGGGGCCACGCCTATCCCACACAGCCCCCCGCCTTAATCACACTGCACACACTGCACCGGGCACCCGGTGCCACGCCTATCCCACACAGCCCCCCGCCTTAATCACACTGCCCCCCGCCTTAATCACACTGCACACACTGCACCGGGCACCCGGGGCCACGCCTATCTCCCACAGCCCCCCGCCTTAATCACACTGCCCCCTGCCTTAATCACACTGCACCGGGCACCCGGTGCCACGCCTATCCCACACAGCCCCCCGCCTTAATCACACTGCAGCGGGCACCCGGGGCCACGCCTATCCCACACAGCCCCCCGCCTTAATCACACTGCACACACTGCACCGGGCACCCGGTGCCACGCCTATCCCACACAGCCCCCCGCCTTAATCACACTGCCCCCCGCCTTAATCACACTGCACACACTGCACCGGGCACCCGGGGCCACGCCTATCTCCCACAGCCCCCCGCCTTAATCACACTGCCCCCCGCCTTAATCACACTGCACCGGGCACCCGGGGCCACGCCTATCTCCCACAGCCCCCCGCCTTAATCACACTGCACACACTGCACCGGGCATCCGGTGCCACGCCTATCTCCCACAGCCCCCCGCCTTAATCACACAGCCCCCCGCCTTAATCACACTGCACACACTGCACCGGGCACCCGGTGCCACGCCTATCTCCCACAGCCCCCCGCCTTAATCACACTGCATACACTGCACCGGGCACCCGGGGCCACCCCTATCTCACACAGCCCCCCGCCTTAACCACATAGCCCCCCGCCTTAATCACACTGCACACACTGCACCGGGCACCCGGGGCCACGCCTATCCCACACAGCCTCCCGCCTTAATCACACAGCCCCCCGCCTTATTCACACTGCACACACTGCACCGGGCACCCGGGGCCACCCCTATCCCTCACAGCCCCCCGCCTTAATCACACTGCACACACTCCACCGGGCACCCGGGGCCACGCCTATCCCACACAGCCCCCCGCCTTAATCACACTGCACACACTCCACCGGGCACCCGGGGCCACGCCTATCCCACACAGCCCCCCGCCTTAATCACACAGCCCCCCGCCTTAATCACACTGCACACACTCCACCGGGCACCCGGGGCCACGCCTATCTCCCACAGCCCCCCTCCTTAATCACACTGCACACACTGCACCGGGCACCCGGTGCCACGCCTATCCCACACAGCCCCCCCTCCTTAATCACATAGCCCCCCGCCTTAATCACACTGCACACACTGCACCGGGCACCCGGGGCCACGCCTATCCCACACAGCCCCCCGCCTTAATCACACTGCCCCCCGCCTTAATCACACTGCACACACTGCACCGGGCACCCGGGGCCACGCCTATCTCCCACAGGCCCCCGCCTTAATCACACTGCACACACTGCACCGGGCACCCGGTGCCACGCCTATCTCCCACAGCCCCCCGCCTTAATCACACTGCACACACTGCACCGGGCACCCGGTGCCACGCCTATCCCACACAGCCCCCCCTCCCTAATCACACAGCCCCCCGCCTTAATCACACTGCACACACTGCACCGGGCACCCGGTGCCACGCCTATCTCCCACAGCCCCCCGCCTTAATCACACTGCACACACTGCACCGGGCACCCGGGGCCACGCCTATCTCCCACAGCCCCCCGCCTTAATCACACTGCACACACTGCACCGGGCACCCGGGGCCACGCCTATCTCACACAGCCCCCCGCCTTAATCACACTGCACACACTGTACCGGGCACCCGGGGCCACGCCTATCCCACACAGCCCCCCGCCTTAATCACACTGCACACACTGCACCGGGCACCCGGGGCCACGCCTATCACTCACAGCCCCCCTCCTTAATCGCACTGCACACACTGCACCGGGCACCCGGGGCCACGTCCATCTCACACAGCCCCCCGCCTTAATCACACAGCCCCCCGCCTTAATCACACTGCACACACTGCACCGGGCACCCGGGGCCACCCCTATCTCACACAGCCCCCCGCCTTAATCACATAGCCCCCCGCCTTAATCACACTGCACACACTGCACCGGGCACCCGGGGCCACGCCTATCCCACACAGCCCCCCGCCTTAATAACACTGCACACACTGCACCGGGCACCCGCGGCCACGCCTATTCCACACAGCCCTCCGCCTTAATCACACTGCACACACTGCACCGGGCACCCGGGGCCACGCCTATCCCACACAGCCCCCCGCCTTAATCACACTGCACACACTGCACCGGGCACCCGGGGCCACGCCTATCTCACACAGCCCCCCGCCTTAATCACACTGCACACACTGCACCGGGCACCCGGGGCCACGCCTATCTCTCACAGCCCCCCGCCTTAATCACACTGCACACACTGCACCGGGCACCCGGGGCCACGCCTATCTCACACAGCCCCCCGCCTTAATAACACTGCACACACTGCACCGGGCACCCGGGGCCACGCCTATCTCTCACAGCCCCCCGCCTTAATAACACTGCACACACTGCACCGGGCACCCGGGGCCACGCCTATCTCACACAGCCCCCCGCCTTATTCACACTGCACACACTGCACCGGGCACCCGGGGCCACCCCTATCCCTCACAGCCCCCCGCCTTAATCACACTGCACACACTCCACCGGGCACCCGGGGCCACGCCTATCCCACACAGCCCCCCGCCTTAATCACACTGCACACACTCCACCGGGCACCCGGGGCCACGCCTATCCCACACAGCCCCCCGCCTTAATCACACAGCCCCCCGCCTTAATCACACTGCACACACTCCACCGGGCACCCGGGGCCACGCCTATCTCCCACAGCCCCCCTCCTTAATCACACTGCACACACTGCACCGGGCACCCGGTGCCACGCCTATCCCACACAGCCCCCCCTCCTTAATCACATAGCCCCCCGCCTTAATCACACTGCACACACTGCACCGGGCACCCGGGGCCACGCCTATCCCACACAGCCCCCCGCCTTAATCACACTGCCCCCCGCCTTAATCACACTGCACACACTGCACCGGGCACCCGGGGCCACGCCTATCTCCCACAGGCCCCCGCCTTAATCACACTGCACACACTGCACCGGGCACCCGGTGCCACGCCTATCTCCCACAGCCCCCCGCCTTAATCACACTGCACACACTGCACCGGGCACCCGGTGCCACGCCTATCCCACACAGCCCCCCCTCCCTAATCACACAGCCCCCCGCCTTATTCACACTGCACACACTGCACCGGGCACCCGGGGCCACCCCTATCCCTCACAGCCCCCCGCCTTAATCACACTGCACACACTCCACCGGGCACCCGGGGCCACGCCTATCCCACACAGCCCCCCGCCTTAATCACACTGCACACACTCCACCGGGCACCCGGGGCCACGCCTATCCCACACAGCCCCCCGCCTTAATCACACAGCCCCCCGCCTTAATCACACTGCACACACTCCACCGGGCACCCGGGGCCACGCCTATCTCCCACAGCCCCCCTCCTTAATCACACTGCACACACTGCACCGGGCACCCGGTGCCACGCCTATCCCACACAGCCCCCCCTCCTTAATCACATAGCCCCCCGCCTTAATCACACTGCACACACTGCACCGGGCACCCGGGGCCACGCCTATCCCACACAGCCCCCCGCCTTAATCACACTGCCCCCCGCCTTAATCACACTGCACACACTGCACCGGGCACCCGGGGCCACGCCTATCTCCCACAGGCCCCCGCCTTAATCACACTGCACACACTGCACCGGGCACCCGGTGCCACGCCTATCTCCCACAGCCCCCCGCCTTAATCACACTGCACACACTGCACCGGGCACCCGGTGCCACGCCTATCCCACACAGCCCCCCCTCCCTAATCACACAGCCCCCCGCCTTAATCACACTGCACACACTGCACCGGGCACCCGGTGCCACGCCTATCTCCCACAGCCCCCCGCCTTAATCACACTGCACACACTGCACCGGGCACCCGGGGCCACGCCTATCTCCCACAGCCCCCCGCCTTAATCACACTGCACACACTGCACCGGGCACCCGGGGCCACGCCTATCTCACACAGCCCCCCGCCTTAATCACACTGCACACACTGTACCGGGCACCCGGGGCCACGCCTATCCCACACAGCCCCCCGCCTTAATCACACTGCACACACTGCACCGGGCACCCGGGGCCACGCCTATCACTCACAGCCCCCCTCCTTAATCGCACTGCACACACTGCACCGGGCACCCGGGGCCACGTCCATCTCACACAGCCCCCCGCCTTAATCACACAGCCCCCCGCCTTAATCACACTGCACACACTGCACCGGGCACCCGGGGCCACCCCTATCTCACACAGCCCCCCGCCTTAATCACATAGCCCCCCGCCTTAATCACACTGCACACACTGCACCGGGCACCCGGGGCCACGCCTATCCCACACAGCCCCCCGCCTTAATAACACTGCACACACTGCACCGGGCACCCGCGGCCA
This sequence comes from Arenicola marina, assembly GCA_964019135.1. Lineage (NCBI taxonomy): Eukaryota > Metazoa > Annelida > Polychaeta > Arenicolidae > Arenicola > Arenicola marina. The sequence goes on along the minus strand of OZ025253.1, from coordinate 46,374,866 downwards.
CGCCTATTCCACACAGCCCTCCGCCTTAATCACACTGCACACACTGCACCGGGCACCCGGGGCCACGCCTATCCCACACAGCCCCCCGCCTTAATCACACTGCACACACTGCACCGGGCACCCGGGGCCACGCCTATCTCACACAGCCCCCCGCCTTAATCACACTGCACACACTGCACCGGGCACCCGGGGCCACGCCTATCTCTCACAGCCCCCCGCCTTAATCACACTGCACACACTGCACCGGGCACCCGGGGCCACGCCTATCTCACACAGCCCCCCGCCTTAATAACACTGCACACACTGCACCGGGCACCCGGGGCCACGCCTATCTCTCACAGCCCCCCGCCTTAATAACACTGCACACACTGCACCGGGCACCCGGGGCCACGCCTATCTCACACAGCCCCCCGCCTTATTCACACTGCACACACTGCACCGGGCACCCGGGGCCACCCCTATCCCTCACAGCCCCCCGCCTTAATCACACTGCACACACTCCACCGGGCACCCGGGGCCACGCCTATCCCACACAGCCCCCCGCCTTAATCACACTGCACACACTCCACCGGGCACCCGGGGCCACGCCTATCCCACACAGCCCCCCGCCTTAATCACACAGCCCCCCGCCTTAATCACACTGCACACACTCCACCGGGCACCCGGGGCCACGCCTATCTCCCACAGCCCCCCTCCTTAATCACACTGCACACACTGCACCGGGCACCCGGTGCCACGCCTATCCCACACAGCCCCCCCTCCTTAATCACATAGCCCCCCGCCTTAATCACACTGCACACACTGCACCGGGCACCCGGGGCCACGCCTATCCCACACAGCCCCCCGCCTTAATCACACTGCCCCCCGCCTTAATCACACTGCACACACTGCACCGGGCACCCGGGGCCACGCCTATCTCCCACAGGCCCCCGCCTTAATCACACTGCACACACTGCACCGGGCACCCGGTGCCACGCCTATCTCCCACAGCCCCCCGCCTTAATCACACTGCACACACTGCACCGGGCACCCGGTGCCACGCCTATCCCACACAGCCCCCCCTCCCTAATCACACAGCCCCCCGCCTTAATCACACTGCACACACTGCACCGGGCACCCGGTGCCACGCCTATCTCCCACAGCCCCCCGCCTTAATCACACTGCACACACTGCACCGGGCACCCGGGGCCACGCCTATCTCCCACAGCCCCCCGCCTTAATCACACTGCACACACTGCACCGGGCACCCGGGGCCACGCCTATCTCACACAGCCCCCCGCCTTAATCACACTGCACACACTGTACCGGGCACCCGGGGCCACGCCTATCCCACACAGCCCCCCGCCTTAATCACACTGCACACACTGCACCGGGCACCCGGGGCCACGCCTATCACTCACAGCCCCCCTCCTTAATCGCACTGCACACACTGCACCGGGCACCCGGGGCCACGTCCATCTCACACAGCCCCCCGCCTTAATCACACAGCCCCCCGCCTTAATCACACTGCACACACTGCACCGGGCACCCGGGGCCACCCCTATCTCACACAGCCCCCCGCCTTAATCACATAGCCCCCCGCCTTAATCACACTGCACACACTGCACCGGGCACCCGGGGCCACGCCTATCCCACACAGCCCCCCGCCTTAATAACACTGCACACACTGCACCGGGCACCCGCGGCCACGCCTATTCCACACAGCCCTCCGCCTTAATCACACTGCACACACTGCACCGGGCACCCGGGGCCACGCCTATCCCACACAGCCCCCCGCCTTAATCACACTGCACACACTGCACCGGGCACCCGGGGCCACGCCTATCTCACACAGCCCCCCGCCTTAATCACACTGCACACACTGCACCGGGCACCCGGGGCCACGCCTATCTCTCACAGCCCCCCGCCTTAATCACACTGCACACACTGCACCGGGCACCCGGGGCCACGCCTATCTCACACAGCCCCCCGCCTTAATAACACTGCACACACTGCACCGGGCACCCGGGGCCACGCCTATCTCACACAGCCCCCCGCCTTAATCACACTGCACACACTGCACCGGGCACCCGGGGCCACGCCTATCTCACACAGCCCCCCGCCTTAATCACACTGCACACACTGCACCGGGCACCCGGGGCCACGCCTATCACTCACAGCCCCCCTCCTTAATCGCACTGCACACACTGCACCGGGCACCCGGGGCCACGCCTATCCCACACATCCCCCCACCTTAATCACACAGCCCCCCGCCTTAATCACACTGCACACACTGCACCGGGCACCCGGGGCCACGCCTATCTCACACAGCCCCCCGCCTTAATAACACTGCACACACTGCACCGGGCACCCGGGGCCACGCCTATCTCTCACAGCCCCCCGCCTTAATAACACTGCACACACTGCACCGGGCACCCGGGGCCACGCCTATCTCACACAGCCCCCCGCCTTAATCACACTGCACACACTGCACCGGGCACCCGGGGCCACGCCTATCACTCACAGCCCCCCTCCTTAATCGCACTGCACACACTGCACCGGGCACCCGGGGCCACGCCTATCCCACACATCCCCCCACCTTAATCACACAGCCCCCCGCCTTAATCACACTGCACACACTGCACCGGGCACCCGGGGCCACGCCTATCTCACACAGCCCCCCGCCTTAATCACACAGGCCCCCGCCTTAATCACACTGCACACACTGCACCGGGCACCCGGTGCCACGCCTATCTCACACAGTCCCCCGCCTTAATCACACTGCACACACTGCACCGGGCACCCGGGGCCACGCCTATCCCACACAGCCCCCCGCCTTAATAACACTGCACACACTGCACCGGGCACCCGCGGCCACGCCTATTCCACACAGCCCTCCGCCTTAATCACACTGCACACACTGCACCGGGCACCCGGGGCCACGCCTATCCCACACAGCCCCCCGCCTTAATCACACTGCACACACTGCACCGGGCACCCGGGGCCACGCCTATCTCACACAGCCCCCCGCCTTAATCACACTGCACACACTGCACCGGGCACCCGGGGCCACGCCTATCCCACACAGACCCCGCCTTAATCACACTGCACACACTGCACCGGGCACCCGGGGCCACGCCTATCACTCACAGCCCCCCTCCTTAATCGCACTGCACACACTGCACCGGGCACCCGGGGCCACGCCTATCTCACACAGCCCCCCGCCTTAATCACACAGCCCCCCGCCTTAATCGCACTGCACACACTGCACCGGGCACCCGGGGCCACCCCTATCTCACACAGCCCCCCGCCTTAATCACATAGGCCCCCGCCTTAATCACACTGCACACACTGCACCGGGCACCCGGGGCCACGCCTATCCCACACAGCCCCCCGCCTTAATAACACTGCACACACTGCACCGGGCACCCGCGGCCACGCCTATTCCACACAGCCCTCCGCCTTAATCACACTGCACACACTGCACCGGGCACCCGGGGCCACGCCTATCTCACACAGCCCCCCGCCTTAATCACACAGCCCCCCGCCTTAATCACACTGCACACACTGCACCGGGCACCCGGGGCCACCCCTATCTCACACAGCCCCCCGCTTTAATCACATAGCCCCCCGCCTTAATCACACTGCACACACTGCACCGGGCACCCGGGGCCACGCCTATTCCACACAGCCCCCCGCCTTAATAACACTGCACACACTGCACCGGGCACCCGCGGCCACGCCTATCCCACACAGCCCCCCGCCTTAATCACACTGCACACACTGCACCGGGCACCCGGGGCCACGCCTATCTCACACAGCCCCCCGCCTTAATCACACTGCACACACTGCACCGGGCACCCGGGGCCACGCCTATCTCACACAGCCCCCCGCCTTAATCACACTGCACACACTGCACCGGGCACCCGGGGCCACGCCTATCACTCACAGCCCCCCTCCTTAATCGCACTGCACACACTGCACCGGGCACCCGGGGCCACGCCTATCTCACACAGCCCCCCGCCTTAATCACACAGCCCCCCGCCTTAATCACACTGCACACACTGCACCGGGCACCCGGGGCCACCCCTATCTCACACAGCCCCCCGCCTTAATCACATAGCCCCCCGCCTTAATCACACTGCACACACTGCACCGGGCACCCGGGGCCACGCCTATCCCACACAGCCCCCCGCCTTAATAACACTGCACACACTGCACCGGGCACCCGCGGCCACGCCTATTCCACACAGCCCTATGCCTCAATCACACTGCACACACTGCACCGGGCACCCGGGGCCACGCCTATCCCACACAGCCCCCCGCCTTAATCACACTGCACACACTGCACCGGGCACCCGGGGCCACGCCTATCTCACACAGCCCCCCGCCTTAATCACACTGCACACACTGCACCGGGCACCCGGGGCCACGCCTATCTCACACAGCCCCCCGCCTTAATCACACTGCACACACTGCACCGGGCACCCGGGGCCACGCCTATCACTCACAGCCCCCCTCCTTAATCGCACTGCACACACTGCACCGGGCCCCCGGGGCCACGCCTATCTCACACAGCCCCCCGCCTTAATCACACTGCTCCCCGCCTTAATCACACTGCACACCCTGCACCGGGCACCCGGGGCCACGCCTATCCCACACATCCCCCCACCTTAATCACACAGCCCCCCGCCTTAATCACACTGCACACACTGCACCGGGCACCCGGGGCCACGCCTATCTCACACAGCCCCCCGCCTTAATCACACAGGCCCCCGCCTTAATCACACTGCACACACTGCACCGGGCACCCGGTGCCACGCCTATCTCACACAGTCCCCCGCCTTAATCACACTGCACACACTGCACCGGGCACCCGGGGCCACGCCTATCCCACACAGCCCCCCGCCTTAATAACACTGCACACACTGCACCGGGCACCCGCGGCCACGCCTATTCCACACAGCCCTCCGCCTTAATCACACTGCACACACTGCACCGGGCACCCGGGGCCACGCCTATCCCACACAGCCCCCCGCCTTAATCACACTGCACACACTGCACCGGGCACCCGGGGCCACGCCTATCTCACACAGCCCCCCGCCTTAATCACACTGCACACACTGCACCGGGCACCCGGGGCCACGCCTATCCCACACAGCCCCCCGCCTTAATAACACTGCACACACTGCACCGGGCACCCGCGGCCACGCCTATTCCACACAGCCCTATGCCTCAATCACACTGCACACACTGCACCGGGCACCCGGGGCCACGCCTATCCCACACAGCCCCCCGCCTTAATCACACTGCACACACTGCACCGGGCACCCGGGGCCACGCCTATCTCACACAGCCCCCCGCCTTAATCACACTGCACACACTGCACCGGGCACCCGGGGCCACGCCTATCTCACACAGCCCCCCGCCTTAATCACACTGCACACACTGCACCGGGCACCCGGGGCCACGCCTATCACTCACAGCCCCCCTCCTTAATCGCACTGCACACACTGCACCGGGCCCCCGGGGCCACGCCTATCTCACACAGCCCCCCGCCTTAATCACACTGCTCCCCGCCTTAATCACACTGCACACCCTGCACCGGGCACCCGGGGCCACGCCTATCCCACACATCCCCCCACCTTAATCACACAGCCCCCCGCCTTAATCACACTGCACACACTGCACCGGGCACCCGGGGCCACGCCTATCTCACACAGCCCCCCGCCTTAATCACACAGGCCCCCGCCTTAATCACACTGCACACACTGCACCGGGCACCCGGTGCCACGCCTATCTCACACAGTCCCCCGCCTTAATCACACTGCACACACTGCACCGGGCACCCGGGGCCACGCCTATCCCACACAGCCCCCCGCCTTAATAACACTGCACACACTGCACCGGGCACCCGCGGCCACGCCTATTCCACACAGCCCTCCGCCTTAATCACACTGCACACACTGCACCGGGCACCCGGGGCCACGCCTATCCCACACAGCCCCCCGCCTTAATCACACTGCACACACTGCACCGGGCACCCGGGGCCACGCCTATCTCACACAGCCCCCCGCCTTAATCACACTGCACACACTGCACCGGGCACCCGGGGCCACGCCTATCCCACACAGACCCCGCCTTAATCACACTGCACACACTGCACCGGGCACCCGGGGCCACGCCTATCACTCACAGCCCCCCTCCTTAATCGCACTGCACACACTGCACCGGGCACCCGGGGCCACGCCTATCTCACACAGCCCCCCGCCTTAATCACACAGCCCCCCGCCTTAATCGCACTGCACACACTGCACCGGGCACCCGGGGCCACCCCTATCTCACACAGCCCCCCGCCTTAATCACATAGGCCCCCGCCTTAATCACACTGCACACACTGCACCGGGCACCCGGGGCCACGCCTATCCCACACAGCCCCCCGCCTTAATAACACTGCACACACTGCACCGGGCACCCGCGGCCACGCCTATTCCACACAGCCCTCCGCCTTAATCACACTGCACACACTGCACCGGGCACCCGGGGCCACGCCTATCTCACACAGCCCCCCGCCTTAATCACACAGCCCCCCGCCTTAATCACACTGCACACACTGCACCGGGCACCCGGGGCCACCCCTATCTCACACAGCCCCCCGCTTTAATCACATAGCCCCCCGCCTTAATCACACTGCACACACTGCACCGGGCACCCGGGGCCACGCCTATTCCACACAGCCCCCCGCCTTAATAACACTGCACACACTGCACCGGGCACCCGCGGCCACGCCTATCCCACACAGCCCCCCGCCTTAATCACACTGCACACACTGCACCGGGCACCCGGGGCCACGCCTATCTCACACAGCCCCCCGCCTTAATCACACTGCACACACTGCACCGGGCACCCGGGGCCACGCCTATCTCACACAGCCCCCCGCCTTAATCACACTGCACACACTGCACCGGGCACCCGGGGCCACGCCTATCACTCACAGCCCCCCTCCTTAATCGCACTGCACACACTGCACCGGGCACCCGGGGCCACGCCTATCTCACACAGCCCCCCGCCTTAATCACACAGCCCCCCGCCTTAATCACACTGCACACACTGCACCGGGCACCCGGGGCCACCCCTATCTCACACAGCCCCCCGCCTTAATCACATAGCCCCCCGCCTTAATCACACTGCACACACTGCACCGGGCACCCGGGGCCACGCCTATCCGACACAGCCCCCCGCCTTAATAACACTGCACACACTGCACCGGGCACCCGCGGCCACGCCTATTCCACACAGCCCTATGCCTCAATCACACTGCACACACTGCACCGGGCACCCGGGGCCACGCCTATCCCACACAGCCCCCCGCCTTAATCACACTGCACACACTGCACCGGGCACCCGGGGCCACGCCTATCTCACACAGCCCCCCGCCTTAATCACACTGCACACACTGCACCGGGCACCCGGGGCCACGCCTATCTCACACAGCCCCCCGCCTTAATCACACTGCACACACTGCAACGGGCACCCGGGGCCACGCCTATCTCTCACAGCCCCCCGCCTTAATCACACTGCACACACTGCAACGGGCACCCGGGGCCACGCCTATCTCTCACAGCCCCGCGCTTTAATCACACTGCACACACTGCACCGGGCGCCTCGCCAGCATCAATGGCTCCTGACCATGCAGGGCAGCAATCAATGATCGGGTGTTTTATGCCACCTTTGTGAAGGCATGGACTAGGTGGGGCCACGATAATGATAACAGCGGTACATAATAAACAACCTCAGATACCGTCCATCCTAGAACGTCAGCCCCACTGGGGGAAAAGTCTGCCCTCTTGGGGGATTCGGTGGCTCGGTCTGTTCGGCAATGGCGTGTAAAGAAGTGGTCTTCCCCATAGTGTATTCGTCTGTAACTAATCTCTCGTCCTACTTAATATAACACCATCGATTATATTATTATATAATGATTATTATTTTCCCGCGTTTCTGCATTCAGTGAACACTCTTGACATTTGAAATGACCTTCAAGTGTAGGCGCTCATGTTACGTCAGGTCACGTCCATCGGCGCTATGACCTTGACAGTGAAACAGACCCTGTCAGCATGTCGGGCTGCGTGAGACGTGTTGTGGGCCGCTGACCGGGCGGTGGCGCTCCCTGGCGGTCCTGTGTTAATCCTGTCAAGAAGCCCTGTTGTTGGCGACCGACGGGAGACGGCGCCTTCGGTCCTCCAATTAGCGCAGTATTGATGTGAAGCCTACGTACTGTGTGTCAGTTTACACGCTTCCATGCCCCCCCCCCCCCGCCCCCCCCCCACCACCACCACCCAAGGCTGAGATCCCACACATATTTTATTTTGTTTTTCAGAGCGGAAATTGTTCTAGGAAAGGTGCTGAAAAAGAAAACATGGAGGCAAGTTTAATCAGGGGTTTTACACTTGTTAGCAGTACCTCCTAAGGGTTCTAGGTATTTTCGCTGCCTCGTCGGAATATCCAATCTTATTTAGAGGGAGTAAGTAGTAAGTAGTAAGTAAGTAAGTAAGTAAGTAAGTAGGTAAGTTTATTTAGTATAAGAGGCCATCAGGCCCATAGTACATACAGGGTATAACATAATTAATACGGTGTAACAGGGTATATACAGGTTAAATTTCAACGTTTGTTTGGTGCAATACCTCTGCCTTGAATAAATAAGTTTAGTATTTCTTGCTTATTTTGGGATTTCATTAATTTTACAAAAAGTTGTGAAGAGTTATTCGATCCGTAAGTTACATCTATATATGATTTTCTTAACTTATGGTACAATGGCCATTGTATTTAAAGGAATATATCAACTTTTACTGTCGTGATCTTGTGGGACTTAGCACCGACCCTAATATATTAAAAATGTAACATTGAACTACATACTTACCTCTAGACTGTTTTTTGTTCAGCAGTATTAAAAACAATACAATATATGACATTTGTCAATGCACTTATTCACAATATAGATTAATATTAATAAGTAAGCTTATATTCATAATGGTGGAATTGTTTCCCGAATGAAAATAGTTTTTGACCGTTATTTGGTAAAAACCAAAGTGTTGTTTATTACAGGCGTTCCAGCTACATCGTCACCACGAAGATTTACTGGGGAGGAAAGTAAGGCAGATGTAAAACCAGTATACCACCAGAACCCTTAATCCGAGCCTCAATTTATTTTGAAATAACGAAGGATCTATTATACTAATATAATTAATATAATTTTACGCCTAGTATCTAACGCTGATGATTCTGCTTAAAATCCTTTAAGATCGCTCAATTGTAAAATAAAGATATGGTGCAGTATGATCGGCTGATCGATTATAATGTCTGACCAGAATCTTTGCCGCCAGTGTGGGTCCAGTGCCCGGTGTCGTTTTTTCAAATTATCTCAGTGTCCAATGCCGATTTCCAAAGACGTTCCGTGTCGAAGTTCAGTGTCGTTGTTTTGTAAATATCACTATCCATGTCGCTATCGCTTTGTCAGATCCCCAGTGTCGGAATTTGTGGGTCATTGTCAAATGTCGATTTTTCAAATATGCCTGTGTCGTGGGGTTGGGGGGGGGGGTATACCCCCTCTGAGTCGCTAATTCCCAAGAATTAGGGTGATCAATATCGAATCTTCCAAGATAAAAAGGGGCCAGCCCGATAGCTCACTGGGTTAGAGCGCTGGCATTCAGCGCGCTGGCCTCCTGAGAGCCTAACGGCACGTGGCTCGTTGGTTGGCGTCCCGCTGTTTGTGTGGTCGCAGGATAAAGATTCCATAAATTTCTTCGCAAAGAGTGGGGGGTTACCCCCGGGCACATGGCTCCACTCTCCCTTCCTCCTCCCATGGACGCGATATGACCAAATGTGGTTAAAGCGTCCTGAATATCCAACCAACCAACCGCGATAAGGACTGATCAAGACCGGGCGCGAAAAAACACACCTTACAAGTGATATCGCGAATATCGAGAAATTCACAGACAGCTATAACGGAAAAATAGGGGAAGTGTCTTCGTGTTGAACCAGATAACGGATAACGATCCCCAAAAATTGCCAACAGCTAATCGCGAATCTCCAAGAATTCTTGGATGCCAATCGCGGAGATCGGGAAAGGTATTCCCTCCGCTCTGTGTCGCGTGTCACCGTTTACCCCTTCCAGACCCTATTAGTGTAAAGACGGCGAGTGGTTGTTATAACCGGCAAGGCTGTCAATGCTCTCCGCGCTCAAACCACCGCATGCTGGCCCTGATATAAGGCATGCACAGGACTCTTTCTACCCATTACATATACTTATTTCGTGTATTATGAACGTGTTTCTTCAGGGCAGAGACAGAGAAGGGTCTGTCACGAAAACACATCATAGAAGGTCAGTCTTCATATACCACATGTCGTCGTAGTGTGACGTCACGTGTATGTATACAAGTCTAGGTGTCGGCATTTATCGTTTAATGACAAACAAATGACCTGGTGAGTCCACCATTCACATTGTATTCGTTTTGAACCTCATAAAGTACGTTTTCGTTGTAGTCTTACCAGCTCGTGGCAGTGGTATTGAGGATCCAAAAATGATATGTATTTAAGAGCTGCCATATTCGTCATTCTAAGCATGATTTTGTTGAATGGCCTCTTTGTGGTCTGCCGGGAAAACCATTTCCAAAAGTTCTACTTGGCGTTAAGTGGATAGCGTAGCGCTAAGGTGGGTTTATGAATACTGCGCCTGGTGCCCACTTTATGCTTCGACATGTATCTTGGACCTCGGCGTGTGTGTTCTCGGTGCGGCCCGGTGACCTCGGCGTGTGTGTTCTCGGTGCGGCCCGGTGACCTCGGCGTGTGTGTTCTCGGTGCGGCCCGGGGACCTCGGAGTGTGTGTTCTCGGTGCGGCCCGGTGACCTCGGCGTGTGTGTTCTCGGTGCGGCCCGGTGACCTCGGCGTGTGTGTTCTCGGTGCGGCCCGGTGACCTCGGCGTGTGTGTTCTCGGTGCGGCCCGGTGACCTCGGCGTGTGTGTTCTCGGTGCGGCCCGGGGACCTCGGAGTGTGTGTTCTCGGTGCGGCCCGGTGACCTCGGCGTGTGTGTTCTCGGTGTGGCCCGGTGACCTCGGCGTGTGTGTTCTCGGTGCGGCCCGGTGACCTCGGAGTGTGTGTTCTCGGTGCGGCCCGGTGACCTCGGCGTGTGTGTTCTCGGTGCGGCCCGGTGACCTCGGCGTGTGTGTTCTCGGTGCGGCCCGGTGACCTCGGCGTGTGTGTTCTCGGTGCGGCCCGGTGACCTCGGCGTGTGTGTTCTCGGTGCGGCCCGGTGACCTCGGCGTGTGTGTTCTCGGTGCGGCCCGGTGACCTCGGCGTGTGTGTTCTCGGTGCGGCCCGGTGACCTCGGCGTGTGTGTTCTCGGTGCGGCCCGGTGACCTCGGCGTGTGTGTTCTCGGTGCGGCCCGGTGACCTCGGCGTGTGTGTTCTCGGTGCGGCCCGGTGACCTCGGCGTGTGTGTTCTCGGTGCGGCCCGGTGACCTCGGCGTGTGTGTTCTCGGTGTGGCCCGGTGACCTCGGCGTGTGTGTTCTCGGTGCGGCCCGGTGACCTCGGCGTGTGTGTTCTCGGTGCGGCCCGGTGACCTCAGCGTGTGTGTTCTCGGTGCGGCCCGGTGACCTCGGCGTGTGTGTTCTCGGTGCGGCCCGGTGACCTCGGCGTGTGTGTTCTCGGTGCGGCCCGGTGACCTCAGCGTGTGTGTTCTCGGTGCGGCCCGGTGACCCCGGCGTGTGTGTTCTCGGTGCGGCCCGGTGACCTCGGCGTGTGTGTTCTCGGTGCGGCCCGGTGACCTCGGCGTGTGTGTTCTACGAATCTACTTAGTGCCAAGTGGAACATTTATCGAGCGATTATCGGGTTCAAGATAGAAAAGCAATCACCCAAGAGGTGGTTTTTCTTGCAAGCGTAAGCTACGTGTGGCTTTTGAACACCAACCTTGGGCATTCTCATCGTTAAAGAATGTGTACTGAAAATAGTAACATGGTCTGTCTCACCCATGTATGTCTAACCCATGCCTGTTCGACCCATGTCCGTCTGACCAATGTCTGCCTAGCCCATGCCTGTCTAACCAATGTCTGTTGGGCCCATGATTCTCTAACCTATATCTGTTTCACACATATCTGTCTAAGCTATGGTTTCCACCGCATGTCTGTCTAACCCATGTCTAATTTACCCATGTCTGTCTGTTTAAAGCTGCTTGTCGAGCTTTTCCCGCAAAAATCTAAGCCCAGGCCACCTATATATCACAATTTGTAGAAAAGATTGTTTTATTCTATAAATTCAGAAACCTAATAAATATCACCGTTTCGGTTGTGATATGGCAAAAACGTGTCTATCCCGGGACACCACAGAACTCTGTCGTGGCACTGCTACTTATAACAAAGCATCGCGAAGCACACAAACTGATGACTTTTACCACTAAGTTGAAAACCTGTGGTTAATTTATATCACAAGACTAGGAGACTGCATTTGGCAGTCTGGCATGCGTGCAATATAGACAAAAGAAATTTTGGATGATTTTAGTACTGATTCTTGTTTGTATTTTGACCTCTAGTTTTGAAAGAGCTCGATATGTAACTTTAACATAACTTTAACATATCTTTAACTAACCCATGTTTGTCTCCCGTGCCTGTCTAACCCACCTGTTCATCCTTAGGGTTGAAGGGTTCTCTGGAGAGACTGCAGATGGAGTACGTGGACATTGTGTTTGCCAACAAGCCCGACCCCCATACACCCATGGAAGGTGAGTGCCAGCTTCACAGTTGCACACCTTAATGCACACGTTCAGTATGGTCATGTGAATGATGGACCTGATGTGCGGCAGACGTTCGTGGACATGCAAGGAGGTCAGAAGAAGATGAGGATACAACGCACAGGGTCATAGAACTAGACCCTTTCCCTTTAAACCATTGAATTCATTGCGCCGTGTCTCCAGGCAAAGAGTCGTGTAATGTTTGTGTTTGTGACTGAATGGAACTGAATGGACTGGGGTGCATGTTATCGCTGCAGAGATCGTGCGTGCCTTCACCCACGTCATCAACAAGGGGCAGGCTCTCTACTGGGGCACATCACGCTGGTCGTCAATGGAGATCATGGTATGTTCACCCCCATTCCTCCCCCTCCAAGCCTCTTTGCCCCAACGTTATGCTGCGACTTGAATCTTGAGAGAAATGGGTTAATGGAAATGGAAGTATTATGTTTAAGACGTTATGCTCGTGGTATTTGTTATCATATGTATGTGGGGTAGAGTATATGTACTTGACTTGGCTATATATAATATAATTATCGGTTAATTCGTGGAAAGTATAAGATTTAGTTGTTTTTGTAGTTGGAAACCCGACTCCGTGTTAGTTCCATGAGCATAACGCAATTGGTCTAGGGTGACTGGCAAGATTGACTGATAACTGTTAATGTAGGCTACTACTGCAAGGCGAGTACATGTTTGATCTGTCGGGTTTTGCAGGAGGCCTACTCAGTAGCGCGCCAGTTTAATCTCATTCCGCCTATCGCCGAGCAGGCCGAGTATCACCTCTTTCAAAGGGAAAAGGTTGAACTGCAGATGCCGGAGCTCTACCACAAGATCGGTCAGTGTACTCTCACCGCTTCCTGCTCCCCTCTTGCCTGTTCTCTCCCTCTTTTTCATATCTCTCTCCCTCTCCCACTTCACCTAATCCAATGACCTGATTGTCTCCGCGAGTGCCCGCTGTGAGGGCCTCATTGCTGACTCCGCCCCGAGTAGGTCTGCTGACGAGTGAGATGTCATGTTACCAATGTTGACTAACGTGTGCACGTAACTCCCACAGAGCCAGGGTGTCGCAACCAAATCAAAACTGTCTGTAACTGTTTCCTTTAACTTTTTTGGCTTTTCAGTTTCTAGTATTATGATTATTGAACATCTGTTTAATATCTGTAATATGATAACTGCTCTTGCATTGAGCGATAAATGGGATCCATGTGTCGCCGACTAACCTGCAAGGCCTCTCCGGTTTATTTCCTAATCTTGGATCGCGTACGGCCCTATCCTTCCATTATGAGAGATAGGTTTCTGTACCAGTGACCATCCTCTGATGCAGCAGGGACATTAACTGTGACTGTTTGTTGCCATAACGGACTCCCCTGCCAGGATTAGGTGTCTTTGTGTGGTCCCCGTTAGCCTGCGGGCTGTTGACGGGCAAGTATGACGACGGTATACCAATATACTCCCGTGCTGCTCTCAAGGTCAGTTCAAGGCCAACAGTTCTTTTTATCCATTACAAATCCTTTCTTTCTGCTCAGCAGTTCACCTTATTAAGGACAGTTCACCTTATTAAGGCCTTTGAAATCACGTCACTCATTGTTATGTTGCGTTTCCTCTGATTTTCCCAACGGTAGGTCTGTTTTACTGGATTGTTGTGTTTCATTGTGGGTTTTACCCAGGCTTCACCGCGTGTGAAGCCTGGGACGCGGCAAAAGACGCGGGCTTCTCGACAGATACAACGCGAGCTATACGAGAAAGCATCTGCGCCAAGAAATAAATCTGATATCTTGATATTTTAATGATTAATATTCATATTTCAATTACTGGATTCATCAGTTCTTAATGGTAAAGGGTTACAATTACATTAAACTGTACCTTTTCCCCCAGTAATTATCATAATTATACGGTTATCATGTAATTAATAGACATTCTCTTTCACCGATCAACAGACAGGATGAAGTTTCTAATGTGAACAAGTTTATACGAGAACTATTTTGGAACGAATCCTACATTTAGTACACAGTCTGGCCTATTTATTGTACATTTCGCCTTGCCATAGACCTGCCTAAGTGGATATCAGAGAGTCCTGTCACTGTTTTCATGTCTCAAGTCACCTAGTATACATCACCGCAACCCTATCGACTTGTTAAACGCACAACACAGTTTACCTTTATTAATTCCGACAACATCAGTTGTCCATACTGATATGTTGCCTTTTGTTTTCCTTTTTTTCCTCTTGTTTGTTGCCTTTCTCTTGGCCTGCGGGCGTTGGCTGTCTCCAGGCACGGGCTGCATGACCTGGTCGCCTCTCGCATGTGGTGTCCTGACGGGGAAGTACGAGGACGGAGTGCCCATATATTCCAGGGCAGCTCTAAAGGTGGGCGATAACTGGGAGCCACGTGGCGAGTGGTCGATGTATGTACTTATCGATGGCTACGTAAGTTTATATAGTGTGTCGTCGATATTCTGTCGGATGTAGGGTGAAGTATACTCCATCTGTTTTAGTTAATACTTTGGCTTCAATATTTCATTATTTTTCCCTTTTTAATTACCTTTTTGTATTTCATAACAGATAAATAAGTGTGTTACCGTCATTTGTTTGTCATCTTGCGTTGTACGCCATCATACATACTACGCCATGATGTGTTTATTCCCCGGTTTATTTTTAATACTATTGGTTTCAATTCTTTAAACGCCAGGCTAAGATACTTATCTGTGTGTTGTGATATCGTTATAGTGCTCCTAGGACAGTGCAAGATAATTTACTGAGTTTCCATTACTATTATAATATGCTTATTTTCTGTGGGCAGATTAATTTTGATTTGTCATATTAGATATTGTCATAATGTTGTCATTATTCTGATATAATCGTACTGTCTTACTGTAAACTATACAGGACATTAATCAGTCATTAACCGGCCTTTAGTACTTACTATTACTTCGTATCGTCATTCAAACTTATGTGTTGCCTGATCAACAGATATTATTTGTATTTTGTTGACCTGTAGGGCTACGGGTGGCTGAAGGAAAGAATCCTCAGTGAAGAAGGACGGCGACAGCAGGCCAAACTGCGCGAAATATCGGCCATTGCGGACCATATTGGTTGTTCCATGGCCCAACTAGCCATAGGTAGGTCTGCCTACCCAGCCTGGCTCAGTCCCTCCCAACATAGGCCGGCACAGACGCGTGCTCAGAGTGGTTCGACACTAGCCCCCTAACCTAACCCACTACTGGATTCAGCCCTGTCCCGCATGAGATCCGCCCTGTCAGGCATGACCTCGGCCCTGCCCCACCTGGGATCTGCCCTGCCCGGCCTGGGATCACCCCTGCCCCGCTTGGGATCCGCCCTGCCCCGCCTGGGGTCCGCCCTGCCCCGCCTGGGGTCCGCCCTGCCCCACCTGAGATCCGCCCTGTTCCGCCTGAGATCCCCCCTGTTCCGCCTGAGATCCACACTGCCCCGCCTGGGATGCGCTCTGCCCGGCTTGGGATCCGCCCTGTCCCGCCGGAGATCCACCCTGCTTCGCATGGGGTCCGCCCCATAACGCACGATATAAAAAATTCACAAGAAAAGTTAAGGCAATTTATTTCAATTGTAATTTAAGGCCAGAACGAAACGTTGCGCGGTCTGCATTACTATTCAGCCATCGTGCATACCATGCCATTAGTCTGGTTTCAATTCCGCAGCATGGTGTCTGAAGAACGACACCGTTCACTGTGTCCTGCTCGGTGCTAGCTCCGTTGACCAACTCTATGAGAACATGCAAGCGTTACAGGTAATGTAGACCAACACTAATGGCTAACCGCAATAACATGTGTTACAGTAGCATTTGTCTTTCCTGAACAAAGTGTATTTTTATTACTTGCATATAGAAAATAGTACGACATCTATATGTGTCTTTCATTATGTTCAGCAGAGTGGCTATCGGACATTAGATGCGCATCCTGTCTTGCGCGATTAAATTCTTTCGGCGTCCACGGAATTTACTAAGCTGAAATTGATTGTTTGGGCATCGTTAACCCTCTGGCGTCAACCGATAATTAATCTTGATGGGTGGCTGTCGACCCATCAATAAATATATAATGTTTATTGAGTGGTGACTTTGTGAATCACGTGTTTCGGCTCCGCTGCTCGCACGACGCTCCAATATAACGTCTTCTCCAACAGTTCGTTCCAAAGCTCACGTCGTCGGTGATGCACCAGCTGGACAAGATCCTGGGCAACAAGCCGGTGCGCCTTAAAGAGCCTGTTCAGAGGTGACTATCCCTGTCACAGTACGGCGCTCAGGCCAACGCCGCCGGTGAATCGTCGTCAGCAGAGGGCGCCACTTCCTCCACCGCCGTCGCCGCTGTGCCTACTGTTTCATCCCAGCCCTCCAAAATGACGTCACATCGCACGCGCCTGACCGCTGCCGGCGCCGCGCAGGCAGCGACGCCCGGATGTTTGTTACAATGACGTCATACCTCACACGCTTAACCGTTGCCGGGGCAACGCAGGCAGCGATGCCCGGATGTTTGTTACAATGACGTCACACCTCATACGCTTAACCGTTGCTGGGGCAACGCAGGCAGCGATGCGCGTATGTTTGTTACAATGACGTCACACCTCATACGCTTAACCGTTGCCGGGGCAACGCTGGCAGCGATGCCCGGATGTTTGTTGCAATGAGGCGCTTAACCGTTGCCAGAGCGACACATGTCACGACTTCCGGGTCACGTCACATCCGTCTGACCTCTATCCACGTCACGCAGGCCGCGACACCCGGATGTGTGTTGCAATGACGTCACTCGAGACGAAGGTCTCTACATGATCAGAGCTCTTGCATGTGGGATTATTTGACGGAATTGATTGGTTGATATTTTACTCGTTATGGTATGCATGACAACTTGGCGATGTTGTTCATACATTGTTTGCGTTATTTGCGTAATCATACGGCTTTGGGCACGTGTGGTGGGTGACAGGTAAACATGGGTTCCTTAGGAAGTATCTTCACCGGCCAGTTTGGTTGGTCACCACAATAGACAGTTGGCAACTGCTTTCTAGTAATTACATCTTGTCGTGTCAACCCAAAGGGTTTTATCTTTGAATCAGTTGTGTCTTGTTCTAACGAGTTTGCATACGACATGACGCTGAAGGCACAAAGTAATCTCCCCGTTGTAACGTTGGACTGGTTTAGTTAGTGTCTATATATTATTTGTTATCTGGGCAACATGTGTTTATCCCAGGCTGGCGGCTTGTTAAGCAATATGCCATGGTATGCAATATGCGACGGTGTGCGTCTGTCGGGGTCAGTCTAATGGTGGAGGCAATGGGCTGTGTCAAAACTAACGTCAGATTCTCGAGATTTCGTCTGATGATGCGATCACTATTACAGTCACACTAGGGCTCAGGCCACTGATGACATTCATGCATTTCCGCACTATATGCTTCCGTTTCCGTTACGTTGGGCCAAAAGGCAAATGTGTAAGACATTGGACAAACACCGTGGTGACGTAAGTTCAATGTTTGCCCTGCCCCACTTGTTATGCCACTAGTGGACGCCGCGAGTTTTCCTTCAAGATAACGTCATTCACGTGTTTGTCTCCGTGACTTGAACCTATGTGTGTTAGCTTATGATCTACTAATTCACGGACCTTAATCGATTGAATGACTAAAAATATTGTATGTATATTCGTGCACCAGTCATGAACTGTCCACAGGATTCGTGCATTCCTTCGAGCACCCTCTTTAACATGAAGGTCGTGGTTCTTTTCTCTTTAGCTGGTTTTGCGTGTTACATCGTATTGCATCGTATTGCCTAATTGTCAGGAGAGTTTAAGTTGTGGGCAGACGCTCAGATACATGCCTTCCCCCACCAGACGCCCAGGGCCCGTAAGTTCGAAACGCCAGGGGCAAAATATTTCGCTCTGGAATAGGACATTAGCATGGAGCGGGGCGAAATATTTGGCCCCCGCAGTTTCGAACTAACGGGCTCAGATACATGCCTTCCCCCACCAGGCACCCAGATACATGTATGCCTTCCCCCACCAGACACCCAGATACATGCCTTCCCCCACCAGACGCCCAGATACATGTATGCCTTCCCCCACCAGACGCCCAGATACATGCCTTCCCCCACCAGACGCCCAGATACATGGTCCTCCGCAATCCTCTGCGTACGCAGGCCGTGCTACTGTCAAACCATGCCATCAGTTGTGGCCACAATACTTTGTTTTTACCTTACGTTATTACGATGTCGTTTATAGCATATGTTCGACCGATGATCTGTTTTGTTCGTAAAATATTACAAATGTTTCTTTGTTTATATTGGTAAGTCACCAACGAGCCACTAGTTCAGATGTACTTATTTATCAGCAAAGGGCCACCAGTACTGATGCACTTAGAGGTCACCAACGGGCCACCAGTACTGATGCACTTAGAGGTCACCAACGGGCCACCAGTACTGATGCACTTAGAGGTCACCAACGGGCCACCAGTACTGACGCACTTAGATGTCACCAACGGGCCACAAGTACTAATGCACTTAGATATCACCAACGGGCCATCAGTACTGATGCACTTAGAGGTCACCAACGGGCCACCAGTACTGATGCACTTAGAGGTCACCAACGGGCCACAAGTACTAATGCACTTAGATATCACCAACGGGCCATCAGTACTGATGCACTTAGAGGTCACCAACGGGCCACCAGTACTGATGCACTTAGAGGTCACCAACGGGCCACCAGTACTGATGCGCTTAGAGGTCACCAACGGGCCACCAGTACTGATGCACTTAGATGCGTGGCAAATCACTTTGATCGATTTTAGGGCATGTGTGACGCATCAGTTCATTGAAATATCGGATTGTCAGTTTTTGTTGTCCTTCTGGAACCGTGTTTGTGTAACGTCTACGCGTCCTGACTACGGCGGCAATATTCGTAATAGACGCCTTTCCAAACCGCACCCAGTTCAACCAGTGATGCGTTTTCGGTAAGACAGTCAGACTTCCATGGTTCGTGGAACCGATGTGACGTTCGGAAGTTTGTTTCGGCGTCAACCAGGACCAGACAGCGGCACGAGAACGACAACCTCTGGACTACCGAGACGTGGCCACGAAGCTCATGCTGGCGTGGTGTCGCCGGCGCAGCGGGCGTCGTCAGCAATATGACGTCATTGGTATTGTACATAAGCCATGGGTTACTGCGTCTTTTTCTCTTCTCTACTTTATTCTGTCTGAGTCTGCTCACGACATTCCATGGGTTGACTGCCATGGGACAGTGTATTTATGACACTGCTGCAGCTGAATGTCGCACCTCGAGCCTTTCTGAACGGCGTCCCGGGGCCTGTATGTAGATATCCTGGGCGGGGACGGTGTATTATTCATCAAGGTACACATATATCAGAAGAAATGTGGTTGGCAGTTGTAGCAAATATTAACGGGTGGTACTTGCGGAAACATTGCTCATGATATGGGATCATCATGTTATGTTATGATCCCGTTTACTTAACCTAAACATTAGCTGTCATGGAAAGGCGGAAGGGAGTAATAACTTGATCATAGAGAGAGAGAGGTGGCGTTTTGACTTCTTGCAATGGACATTTTGTTTGGCCGCTTTCGCTGACCTAGGAATAGTTACCGCAGAAAGCTCTGCGCAGCTTGTTACGTTCACGTTATTAACGAATCAATGAACCAACTTTCACAACCTGCACAATGGAGATCACAAGTTGTCAGTGAAATGATGGAGACAAAGACCCACTCTGCCAGCAGAGTGAGCTCGTTCAACAGTGCTGGGGTCACGAATGGTTTTTAAAGGGTTGTTTAGGTTGAAGTTCGTATGTTCGATGCAGAATTTGGAAAATATAGATATTCTGGTGTCGTACGATCACAATGGAAGAGCTAAGCGAAACAATATAATAACGGTTAATTCTGATGGTTAATTTGACCTTGGGCAGATAGAATCATATCGCCCTCTGCCGGGAGATTGATCAAGCCGGTCCAGCCCTATGGTTATTAGCATGATGATGACATGGCCAGCTTCCTGTCGTCCAGAATAACCTCCACCCGCACAGTTAACGTGTTGATCGCTGCTCCTACATGTCGCATGGGCCGCAGCAGCTCTCTCGTGGACGAACTTCAAGTCGATATCTTTACCTTTAACATCATAGATTTTACGCATTTGGTCTTTGCCATGGCTGCCGAAGTAGCAACGAAAGCTCTCGGTGGCAGTTGGCATGACAACGGGAGTACAGTTTTCACCAATCAACTGCAAAATATTGTAGATCATCAATATTTTTAGATCGTGGATACTCGAGTCGCCTGGACCTTCATTCAGTAGATCGTGGATACTCGAGTCGCCTAGACCTTCATTCAGTAGATCGTGGATACTCGAGTCGCCTAGACCTTCATTCAGTAGATCGTGGATACTCGAGTCGCCTAGACCTTCATTCAGTAGATCGTGGATACTCGAGTCGCCTAGACCTTCATTCAGTAGATCGTGGATACTCGAGTCGCCTAGACCTTCATTCAGTAGATCGTGGATACTCGAGTCGCCTAGACCTTCATTCAGTAGATCGTGGATACTCGAGTCGCCTAGACCTTCATTCAGTAGATCGTGGATACTCGAGTCGCCTAGACCTTCATTCAGTAGATCGTGGATACTCGAGTCGCCTAGACCTTCATTCAGTAGATCGTGGATACTCGAGTCGCCTAGACCTTCATTCAGTAGATCGTGGATACTCGAGTCGCCTAGACCTTCATTCAGTAGATCGTGGATACTCGAGTCGCCTAGACCTTCATTCAGTAGATCGTGGATACTCGAGTCGCCTAGACCTTCATTTAGTTCTTGCGTGTGCGTTGTCAACTCGACTATCCTCCCACCAATGCAAGCCTATTTGCTGTAACGAGGTTTCAGCAAAGGATAAGAGATAATTAACCGTGGGATATCAAACCGTGGTTGATTTCTACTTAATAGATATCGATTGTTACACTCCTTCATTTGCGGTCAAACAAAATGGTCTCCAATAAGGCTAAGGACATGAACGGGGGCGAAACTTTGGTCTGGAAACTCCATTCCAAATGTTTACAAGTCAGAAAATATTTGTATCTGGGCTCACGGGATGTATTTTTTTCCTTTCTATTGAGCTCATTACAACTACTATCTACTACTTAGGATTATATATCTATTATACTATAACTAAGATTTACTGTTTGGCGAACTGCTGAAATATCGTCAGGTGTAGAGGCAAACCGTTGTTTCTTAGTGTTGCTTTTATTCTAAATTCGCTTCAAATTATTTCGTTCAGGATTTTTCCAAGTATATGTCCATTTGTTAACCCCAGTGCGTGTCAGTCTCCAGCAATGACTTTTCGCATGAACACAGGGTTATATGGTTATTGTTCTAGCTGTGTTTCAGTCAATAAACATTATACAAAAATATCCACCGTGCTTTTGTGCAGTCCATCTATCTCACAACAGGTAAATCATGGTGTGAACGCGCAATAATTTACGGCTGGCGTGGGGCGGGGCATTAGGTCTAGTGTGGGCGGGAGAGTAGGTCTAGTGTGGGCGGGGCATTAGGTCTAGTGTGGGCGGGGGAGTATTCTAGTGTGGGCGGGGGAGTAGGTCTAGTGTGGGCGGGGCATTAGGTCTAGTGTGGGCGGGGGAGTATGTCTAGTGTGGGCGGGGGAGTAGGTCAAGTGTGGGCGGGGGAGTAGGTCTAGTGTGGGCGGGGGAGTAGGTCTAGTGTGGGCGGGGGAGTAGGTCAAGTGTGGGCGGGGGAGTAGGTCTAGTGTGGGCGGGGGAGTAGGTCTAGTGTGGGCGGGGGAGTAGGTCTAGTGTGGGCGGGGGAGTAGGTCTAGTGTGGGCGGGGCATTAGGTCTAGTGTGGGCGGGGGGAGTAGGTCTAGTGTGGGCGGGGGAGTAGGTCTAGTGTGGCCGGGGGAGTATGTCTAGTGTGGGCGGGGGAGTAGGTCTAGTGTGGGCGGGGGAGTAGGTCTAGTGTGGGCGGGGCATTATGTCTAGTGTGGGCGGGGGAGAAGGTCTAGTGTGGGCGGGGCATTAGGTCTAGTGTGGGCGGGGGAGTATTCTAGTGTGGGCGGGGGAGTATGTCTAGTGTGGGCGGGGGAGTAGGTCTAGTGTGGGCGGGGCATTAGGTCTAGTGTGGGCGGGGGAGTATGTCTAGTGTGGGCGGGGGAGTAGGTCTAGTGTGGGCGGGGGAGTAGGTCTAGTGTGGGCGGGGGAGTATGTCTAGTGTGGGCGGGGGAGTATGTCTAGTGTGGGCGGGGGAGTAGGTCTAGTGTGGGCGGGGGAGTAGGTCTAGTGTGGGCGGGGCATTAGGTCTAGTGTGGGCGGGGGAGTATGTCTAGTGTGGGCGGGGGAGTAGGTCTAGTGTGGGCGGGGGAGTAGGTCTAGTGTGGGCGGGGGAGTAGGTCTAGTGTGGGCGGGGGAGTATGCCTAGTGTGGGCGGGGGAGTATTCTAGTGTGGGCGGGGGAGTATTCTAGTGTGGGCGGGGGAGTAGGTCTAGTGTGGGCGGGGCATTAGGTCTAGTGTGGGCGGGGGAGTATGTCTAGTGTGGGCGGGGGAGTAGGTCAAGTGTGGGCGGGGCAGTAGGTCTAGTGTGGGCGGGGGAGTAGGTCTAGTGTGGGCGGGGGAGTAGGTCTAGTGTGGGCGGGGGAGTAGGTCTACTGTGGGCGGGGCATTATGTCTAGGGTGGGCGGGGGAGTAGGTCTAGTGTGGGCGGGGGAGTAGGTCCAGTGTGGGTAGGGCATTATGTCTAGTGTGGGCGGGGGAGTAGGTCTAGTGTGGGCGGGGGAGTAGGTCCAGTGTGGGTAGGGCATTATGTCTAGCGTGGGCAATTGGTTGTTAAATAATAATTTTAAGTGTAAATCATACCATGAAGATACTTTATTTACACATATGCATACTGGCGCGATGACAGGAAATGGCTTTATGCAAAAGAATATTAAAAAAACTTTGGTATATTTAGCACCAATTTTGTCTTCATGCAAACAGTTCCTATTTGCACAAATCCGACACAGGTCGGCAATCTATGCTGGGCGATATCTCGTGACAATGCTGTTCGACATTCTGCTGCATCGTACAACGCCCAGTCTGTACCAGACGGCGTCCAGTCTGTACCAGACGGCGTCCAGTCTGTACCAGACGGCGTCCAGTCTGTACCAGACGGCGCCCAGTTTGTACCAGACGGCGTCCAGTCTGTACCAGACGGCGTCGTCTGTACCAGACGGCGTCCAGTCTGTACCAGACGGCGTCCAGTCTGTACCAGACGGCGTCGTCTGTACCAGACGGCGTCCAGTCTGTACCAGACGGCGTCAAGTCTGTAATAGACGGCGTCCAGTCTGTACCATATGGCGTCCTGCTCGCCCAACCAGAGGCCGCGCTGGTTGTTGCGCGTCCGCTAGGAGTAGAACATCTTGGAGAACATCGTGTCGTGCACGTTCTGGACGACGTCAACCAGCGGGAAACAGACGTGAACGGCCTCGCAAGGCGTGTGCAGATTCCTGGAATGGGGGTGGGGGACGATACGTGAGCAACATCTCCACATAGACAGGGTGTCACGCTGTGCGCACTTTTTAGACATTCGTATAATAGAGAATTATGCTCACCGTCACATTGAGAACGCTTGCTATTGGTCCGTGACGTGTCGTAGGTGACACCTGAATGGTCCGGTTTGTTAACATTTGGATATCACTCGACGTGTTTCACTAACCTTTCTATGATATTGGGCACCAATTGTTGGATTCTATATTGCACGCCTTGGGCCTGAAACCAAGTGGACATCAATTAAGGAACCAGTCACAGTTTACGTACATGCTGAAATTTGCCAAAGGCACTTTCGATCACACACAACAGAAGAAAAACAAGAGCCGAAATCAGCCTCCGGCTGAGGCTTAATGACAGAGGTACTTTTTTGCCTACCTTGTACAGCATATTTCGACTTTTTCAAAGACGACAAGAGTTTTTTTCTTTCTCTAGTTATCTGGGGACCTATGTTCCCTGTCACTAGCCGCAACGATCTCAGCTCTACCTTGTTTTTCCAATTTTTGACTAAGTTCCCAATTGTGCCAGAATCTCTATACTTCATAGCTGGTGAATTTGAATTTTTGA
This sequence comes from Arenicola marina, assembly GCA_964019135.1. Taxonomy (NCBI): domain Eukaryota; kingdom Metazoa; phylum Annelida; class Polychaeta; family Arenicolidae; genus Arenicola; species Arenicola marina. Next base: position 46,350,016 of record OZ025253.1, on the reverse strand, counting down.
TATGCAATGGTGCATAGGTCTTTCCATCGTGCCTATTTACCGCGTCCGAATGCTATATACGGTCCGCCAATGGTTCGGTTTTTATGGTCTCATTACCTTTAGTTCTTTTACAGCGGGGTTTGAAGCCTTGCTATCATGCTTTGAAGTATCGTCGTGAACAGGTTTCGTTGGGGTTTGAGTCGATATAAAGAGTGAGGCGCAAGCGTGGAGTGCCGTGGTAGACCTTATGGAAGGCCGATATCAGGATATTGTGTGGACAATGACAATGCAAGCGAACCATTTGAAAAGTGTATAGTCAGCGATGTATATACTGATCATAATGTCCTATTTCGGTGTACACATTGTTTAATTTATGATTATTTCGGCAGAATAAAGTTGAATCATTGTTCTATACCGTGTAAATTACATTTTGAAAGTTTTACTGGTACGAATATTGTCCCCGCCCGATACATGCACGAAATGGGAACTGGAACTACCGGGCCATTGGACATCTTTCACATGCGACACGCAAATTAAGATTGACTGAATGGCTCAGTGGTAAAGCAGCGGACTTTGGATCCAAAGGTCGCGAGTTCAAACCCCCCTGGGCGCACGGCATTTTTTTCCGTTTTTCGAATCAAAATTGATATCAAAATCGGCCCCAGGCGTCATTTTGTTAAGCACTGTGGCTATTGGGTACCATGTTTATCAAAAGAAAAATCCTAGTACTATTTGAGGAAGGCACTTTTGAACTACGCGACAAAACATTATTCCCAGCATGAGAGGTAGTTAGATGTAGGGCTTTAACCGCTGGAACCGGAAGTAAGATTTTAACGTATAGTTTTTTTATGGTCGTCAATGTGAACGGCATTTTTTGGGAAATGGCAAGAATCTGTATGTTTATCATTAGGCAAATTGCTTCGTTGCCATGGAAACGAAAAGTAATTCGAAAAAAAAGAGGTCATTTAGTGCGTTTCCCGAAAAACTTATTATCTCATTTTGCTCGAAACGGAGTACGACGCGTTGAAGAGTGAACAATATGCGAAAGATGTACCTCGATGGCTAGCATATTCCGAAACTTACCCGAGATCTCTATCTCTAATATTAACGTAGATATATGCGTTCTTAACTCTGTTTTTTTAACTCGCTGTGACCTTGAACTTTGGCCTACATATGCCATTAACAAACTCGACCGAACCATTTCACTGATCTATCTTTAGGTGAAGTATGTTGACCGTTGCTGTCGAATTGCGACTTGTATCGAGCGGATAAACAAACTCACACACAAACACCCAAACAAGAGATATTCGACCATAGGTCGAGGACGAAAATATATAGGTACATTTGGAAGCTGTATTAATGGCGACGTTACGAGTCGTCAGGGCCAATTTGGGCTAAATGCTGCCTTCGACAGGCAGTGTGGCACTGTAGGCGGAGCTTAATTGGACATCCAGTTTGAAGCCGAGGCGCTTCTCTTGAAGCAATATTAACGGTACTTTCGTATCTTTTATTTACTATGTCTTCGTGACTTTACGAACTTCATTTGACGATCACGAAAATATTCGCGATGGCTTCTATTTTGCTAAGTATACCTACTTACGAAATCATGGGTGAACTCATGAACTTGTGGGTGATGGTAGCTATTGCCAAATTAGCTGAACATCAAGCAGGCCCAATCTTTCGTAGGAGCACGTAAGCTATGACGTTGACGCACACTTAGCCCCCTCGCCATAGGTGTCTCTGAAGACGACGTGTTTAAGTGAACATGAAATGTTGTTCTCAAGAGCGATTGCTTGACTCATTATGAATGGCGCTACGAATTTTACTTTTTATCTAATAATACGTCATCGTGACGTGACATGACGTCATTTGACGTTCGCAAAAATGCTCAAGATGGTTTCTATTTCTTTAATATGCCTACTTATCAACTCGGGTTCTGACAGCTATTGCCAAAGTGGCTGAAAATAAAGCAAACCCAACATTTCGTAGGAGCACGTTAGCTATGACGTCATTTTTGACGCATATTTATCCCCTGCTCCAAAAAAGTTACACCCGGCACAAACTGTCCCTGAACACGATCTGCAACGTCAAGCGACCCGAAAGTCGCCATACCTTATAATAGCTGAGTAATAGCTTACGTAAGATGTGTGACGTTATGACGTGACGCACGACAACGTCCAAGTGGCAATACGCCATGGCTTACTGCCAAATCTTATTCGATTAAAGAGCTAGGCGATAGAAAGAATAGTCTTTCAGCTATGGCTTGAAGAAATGGCCAAAAGTTGCATTAGTTCATCATTGCGGAGACACGGAGACCTAGGACAAGAACAAAGAACACTGCAGGCGAAGTGATATAGCAACTCATTTGTTTCTTTTACTAGGTTTCTGCCGATCAATGGCCCCTACCATTTGGCCTAATGATCACAACTCTGGCATGTTTTTCTTAATTTTGACGTTGTTTTCACGATGGACACAATCTCCATTCACTCATCATTGGTTGCCCTCAAAGGTGTAGTCCCACTTTGAAGCGCTCTAGCGCCATAACTGAGCAACATCCGCCTGATTGAAGCATAAAGTGATCCGTAGATGCTTATTGGCAACTAGTTGGCGATAAGAATGCAATTTTAACATTTTTATCTGATTTTTGACGATTTTTCTTTCAATGGCAAGAATCTGTATGTTTATCATTAGGCCAGTGGCTTCGTTGCCATGGAAACAAAAAGTAATACAGAGATCGCCGTGTGTTTCTTAGAACTTGCTTTAAGGTGATATTACCTCACTGTGTGGTGAAGGAGACTGAAATATATTGAGCGGAAGTACCGGTAGGTCATATTCACTCAAGTTCATTTTTTCCCATAGGATCCCATGTTAAACGATTTTGACTATATACCGAAAAGTAATATGACTATGGAACCATGTGAACAGATTATGACTCAGCTTAGTATTATCCATCCACAGATGCAAGCATTGAGTGATGGCTTGAATAGGACGCACCATTGGCCAAATTTCAAAAAAATCGGGTGACGTCATTATTTGATCCAATCGCATGCGGTAAGCACTTAGGCTACTATATATCATGTTTAACTAAGGAAAAAATCCTAGTGTGCCTTGATGGAGGTACTTGTGAAATACACGACAAAACAGTTTTCCCAGCCTGAAGATACAGCGCTTTAACATGGGAAGTCCCATAGAGAAATGCCGTCGGCCCTGGAACCGGAAGTACGATAGGAACATATTGTTTTTAGCTTGCAGCTATACGAGGAACTACGTTTCTTACAAAATGATGCTACTTTCTCATTTTTAGGATTTTTTTCTGACGATTAAACGATTTGACGATTAAGTACCAAAAGTGACGTCATCGTGACGTCACGTGACGCATCAGAACACTCTAAGATTCGACACAACTCATCTCAATTCATATTTCTATGGCATGTTAGAACATCATAGCGATAGCTTGATGGCAAATGGACCCAAAAGCGAGAAAACTGACAGAGGTCATTTAGTGCGTTTTCCGCAAGACTTATTACCTCATTTTACTCGAAAATGAGTATTACGCATCAAAAAGTGAACAATACCCGAAAACTGCGCCTTGAATGCTAGCACATTTGGAAACTGACCAGAGATCTGTAGCGTCACTATTAACGGAGATATAAGCGTTTTTAGTTATTTTTTCAAAAAATCGCTGTGACCTTGACCTTTCAACCTGTGTGACGAGTATGTTCTAGCCCTACTAAGTGGCTATAAGGTACTGAAGACTGCGAACCGATGCATACAGTTGTTAGGCCATTAGAAGACTTCCCGTTTTTGCGTGAAACAGACATACATACATATATATATATATATATATATATAGAAACAGACAAACACCGACATATGACGAAAATTGAAAATTTTCGTCATAACAAATTTACAAACCAGACATAGCAGTATACTGACTTCTGTCAGAAATGAAATTTTTTTTGCATTTCTTCTATATTGCTTTGCTTTCACCCAATGAGATATATTGTCGTGTAGTCACTACCATGCATCCCATGTCCAAGTCAATGCAAATGAGGATGACGTGGGCGCCGCCCCTTACCTCCAAGGGGCCTATTGCTCCGAGTCGCACAGAGCTGGCGATGATAGTCTTGAGAGTGGTGAACATGAATATGTTGAGCGTGGCGTCCAGAGGCAGTCCCAGCCGGCCGCACAGGGCGCCCAGCATGACGGCCAGGTGGCCGTGCTTCAGTCGCCCCTCGCGGATGGCTGTCTGCAGCACGCACACGCCAGGCTCGTCCGTAAACGTCTTCGCGGCCGTGTCGATAATCGAATGGCCCTATAGCGGCAAGGAAATCCTTCAATGGCATCCTGATATGAAGCAATTGTAACAGTTACCTCTTGAATATGCATGTTATGGATATATGCGACTGTAACATGAGTTCCTCAAGAACATCCATAGCAATTTTGAGCACATCGTACTTAGTGACTACAGCAATATGGACATCAAATCGACACATTATCTTCATATTTTTGCAATACTAGATCAATGGGTCAAAAATGTCTTTCTTGTAGGTATATAAATGTTCCTTCTATCAAATAAAACTGTGACTGCACATCCTGTGAACAGAAACATGTTGTAAAACTTCTAGTTTTGCTTTGGACAAGAATTGAAATTGCGCACCTGCCTGACGCTGGCTCTGTTGGTCACGTGGTTGATGAGACAAGTCTGGCAGAGGGCGTCCAGTTTGGCGAGCAGGATTAAGTCTTCATGGGCAATAAAGGCATCTCTTACCACAGCCAGACTCTGGGATCCTGCATTCTCAAGGCTGGCTTTCACAAACTCTCTGTAGCTCTCTACACCAGTTAATAAATCAATAAATGTATTTTGCAATAGGACATTGGAAGCACTATGATAGTAAACATGATAAAATTCATGCATTAGCACTCCCCAAGTTACATGTGTACCAATTTACAGTAACTTGTTTATAATTTCATTGCTTAAATAATGACTAGATGGGCAAAGGATGTGAGATTCACAGCATTTACAAAACTCAATCTCTTATATAGTACCCACTATGAGATTCACATCAGCAGTTACCAGATACAAATGACATTTCTCCACAATGTACAAAAAAATACACATTTCCAATGTAGATATTACAGTACTAGCCTATACAGTAATAATTTTTATGTTTTATTGCATTACATGCCAAAATATGGAAGCCATGTCACCCAAATGATAACAGAGAAAACATCCTCGCTATATATACAAACAAATAGGTTTACCTTTGTCTTTAATAATAAGGTGTTTGTGAGCAGATTCAAATCCTACACTGTGAGAATACCCTCCAGTTGGAAATGCTGGAACCAAACATTAACATAGCATTAAAAGAGTAGCAGAAGAAATCACACCAGGTGCTTAGCAATATGAACATGTATATATGTTTCATCATTTAGAAATAAATGGTCCTTTACCGCCACCAATGCAGTGTGTTATTTCACCACCAACGAGCTTCGTGAAGGCTGGCTGATAGACTAGACCGGCTGGTATAAAGATCATTTATCGTTATTGTCAAGTTAAGAAGCTGCTAGAAACACCTAAACACTTACCCTTTGATAACACTGTTATAAATAGTTTTGTTTGTACCTTCCCAGGTCGCTACATTAACCCTGCACCCTTAGGCTCTGGAGCTTTTCCATATTGGTCCAAGTCACCATCATTACTAGCCAAACATGACCATTAAAAGCAAAGAACTATGTGAGCTTTTTGCTTGTAATGTTCATGTATGGCTACATAATTATCACTCTTATTCATTTTCGGTTTTTCCACCCAAGAGAGGTACAATAACAAAGTTAAATCAGAAAGAGCTATATATATATATACTCTGTATTTATGTAATATCTGCCACCTATATTTTATAACTATACTTTTCTTGTATAAGATATTTAACCACTATTTATATAAGCATAGGCTCATGTTGAGAAATATTTAGCTTTAAGCTATAAATAAGTGGCATCACTTTGTACAGGTTGCACCATCAGTGTGATATTCAGCAGCACCAGCTTAACGCCCCATAGTTCTGGTTGCACCATCAGTGTGATATTCAGTGGCACCAGCTTAACGCCCCATAGTTCTGGTTGCACCGTCAGTGTGACATTCAGCGGCACCAGCTTAATGCCCCATAGTTCTGGTTGCACCATCAGTGTGATATTCAGCGGCACCAGCTTAACGCCCCATAGTTCTGGTTGCACCGTCAGTGTGATATTCAGCGGCACCAGCTTAACGCCCCATAGTTCTGGTTGCACCATCAGTGTGATATTCAGCGGCACCAGCTTAATGCCCCATAGTTCTGGTTGCACCATCAGTGTGATATTCAGCGGCACCAGCTTAACGCCCCATAGTTCTGGTTGCACCGTCAGTGTGATATTCAGCGGCACCAGCTTAACGCCACATAGTTCTGGTTGCACCGTCAGTGTGATATTCAGCGGCACCAGCTTAACGCCCCATCGTTCTGGTTGCACCATCAGTGTGACATTCAGCGGCACCAGCTTAACGCCCCATAGTTCTGGTTGCACCGTCAGTGTGATATTCAGCGGCACCAGCTTAACGCCCCATAGTTCTGGTTGCACTATCAGTGTGATATTCAGCGGCACCAGCTTAACGCCCCATAGTTCTGGTTGCACCATCAGTGTGATATTCAGCGGCACCAGCTTAACGCCCCATAGTTCTGCGACTGGACCAATATAAGAGCAGACTGTATTATATCTATAGAATTAAACACCCTGCAATTAGGTCCTAGTGCTAAATCACAAATCTGTACTGTGTATACAATAGTGGTCAGGGTGATTTAGCACTACAGGTCTATGGCTATATGGTTGAAGAATTATAGCCATGTAGCATTTTATAGTGAAAAATTGTTAAGTATAGCTTTCATGATTAGTTTTAACAATTTAGAAGCGCTTTCCTACACCTAATTACTGAGGTATGAACTCTTCCAAAGTTGTTAAAGTCTTCAAAAGAAGCCATAATTGCCTACTGGCATAAAAAAAGGCAACAACATATGCCTATTTTTGCCTTTCAAGAAAGGTTACTTATGTGATTAGTCATTAATTGTGAGGAAGTAATAGGAAAGGGATTAAGGTTTGTTCCAGTTATAAAACTTTTCCCACAGCAAAGGAGAATCAGTCAAACAACCCTGAAATGGGGTTGTTCCAGACCAGAAGTTTACTATGGAATGTGACTAGGCTGTGTCTTAGCTAGCCATGAATCCATGGTTGAAGAATCATAGCCATATGCAGCATTCTATAGTAAAAAATCAACTTTACAGGACAAATTGAATGGTTTAAGTATAGCTTTCATAATTAGTTTCAACAATGTAAAAGTACTTTTCTATATATAATTATTGATGTATGAACTCTTCCACTTGTCAATTTTGTATGTTGCCAAAAGTTGGTGAGCTACAATTAAGCTTATAGTAGTAATACAATAAAAGGTATATAGATAGGATGGCTGTACTACCAGAATGGCTGTATTGGTTAGGTTGGGTGGGGTAGCTGTCTATAGGGGGGGGAAGGGAGGGGTAGAGGAAGGAGTGGTGCTTGAAGCGAGCAGCCGGGTCGATTGGCTGGCCATGTATATACTAGTCAGCCAGGAGTGGATGCAGGGGAGGCTCACGTTTGAAAATGGCTTAAAGTCAAAGTCATAAATGCTGTAGACACACGTTTCGGCCCATCTTTTCCGCGAATTTGCCTCGATCACTCTCAAAATCACTGACGCGAGAAAGCAACACTAGACCATTTTAATGATACTAAACTTCTGTTTGTACTGCGATGTTATCCTTTTTTATGACAAAAAGAATATTTCTCCATGCTGACACGTCAGTGATTTTGAGAGTGATTGAGGCAAATTCGCGGAAAATATGGGCTGGAACGTGTGTCTACGGCATTCACAACCTTGACTTTAAATATCATTCTTTGATAACTCTGTAATATCTCAGCCTAAGATCAGTAGATAAATGACACCAAGCCACTTGGGCTAAATGGGAAGTTCCCATTGGTCTAATGTACTAGGTGTTTGCCCTGGATGTGAAGGGTCACTGGTTCGAATCCTGCCAGGTCGGTTAAGGAACTTTTGGTATCTATTCAGGCCTGGGACCAGAAATACCACAATTCAACCCAAAAATGATTCAAGGAGTTTTCTACGCAATATTTTATAGATATTTACAAGTCATGCCTCTCTGGGATCTGCTGATTGCAATTCAAAGCTCTCCCCCTCCTCCCCTCACCTGCAACACGTGACCGGGAACTTCCGGGTGTGCCAATAGGGATATGCCTATTCCAATAAAATGCACACACCGGCCGTTCACATCCAGTGCACGTAGGGGGCACTGGAACCAACCTACTCTCATCACCTTTCAATCAGCAGCCATCTTCTCCCGAATGTCCCATGCTGTTTTGAACAGGGCACATCAGCATACCGAATAGATGAGCTCGCACCCATGCCCGGGTGAAAGAAGTGTCGGCGGTGAACCGATGCTTAATGTGCATATTTGGTCCACCGCAGGGAATCACCCGGGTTACCAAAGAAATACGCCCACTAAGCAGGCAGTAAGGGGTGGGGAGACATGCATAAAGCCGTTCTGGCAGTACGGCCGTCCTGTCTTTAGACCCAATAAAATACAAACCTGTGTCGCTGATTTGCAACATGGTCAAGAACAAAGCACTGTTAACTGGGTCTTTGGTGCATGACATATTTTGCACAACAACCGCTAGGCCTCCTTACTATGAAAGATAAAGGCATGGATATTTTAAATGCAGTTGTCAGTGAGGGTGTACAGGTGTACATGTATGTACAACAACTGAACAAGTCGTTAACTGCGAAACTTGACAGCGCGATCTCTCGTCAGAGGGCGCTCCACTAATAACGCACGCTCACCCGGCAGAGGGCGTTCCGCTTACAGGGTTCAGTTCCCGCCGCGAACAGTTTTGGTCATTCGGCCGGAGCTCGCTATGCAACAACATTGGTCACCTCAAACTATTTCCATTTGTTGCAGGGATATCCACTAAATAATTATACTTACTCTGGAAATAGCAGCACAATCTAAATGGTGTAAAATATTGATAAATGAAAGATAATTATAAAGTATCGATATTTACGGGTTATCCCCACTTCTTTGGGTACTTATTTGAGAAGAATCGTCGTCCAGAGTGTCATATTATCATGCGGGACTGCTCTTGATCGCGGCGAACCATACCTCACTTCCGTTTTAAAATTATACTCGTCCTTGACCAAAAAGACGAGTACAATTTGTAAATTTGACCAAGTAAATTCCAATAACGACGCCTAGATAAGTAGGTCTAAGCTTTGGATGAGTTTGGTTGCATTTTCAATAAATATTTGCGAATTTGCTTTGTGTTTTCTTTTCATGAGCCAATAACAATGAATAAGAGATTTCGTGACGATATAATGACCCGAACACACTTTTGTGGTTCGACATATGGACACTCCGACGATAATTGGACCCGGTATAAGACGATAAAAGGTTACGGGGTTCCTTATATCGTCATGCAGTTTCTGCGGCGTACTTTCGCCGCCAATAATAGGTACAAGCTAAGTCCTCCATAAAGCACCCTATACTTTGATGTGGCATGAGGACGAAATGCAAAGGTTTGTAAAGGCACACACACACATTTTCTTTCCATGGTTATACCTGTTTCAGTCGACCGCAGAAAGGCTGACTATGACGATATTAGGGCACTTGACGTTAGTTCTATGTGACCGTAATGAATGTCGTACCGTAACAAGTTCGGAGTGACCAAAAATGTTCGCGGCGATCGATGGATCTGCTACAAGAGCAGAGGATAACAAGCATGGCCGCCAGAAGCTACAAGTGTGCGACTTACAAGATTATATCACCGATTTCTCTTTTTTTCTAGACGATCCCTGTGGTAGCGACGTGACCAAACAAGTTTCTATCCGATAAGTATGTTGTATGTATGAAAAGTTGTGCCACCTGTGATATAGGGCTCGGAATTACCATAAGAACGTGAAAACCGAAACTGCCCAGCTTATAGTCAATGGGACAACGCACAGCAAAAGGCTCCTGTCACAGTGCCTGAGTCTGAGATTGTTTTATACCGGCCTGGCCCCATGCCATGGGCCATGGGCCATGGGCCATGGGCCCAGGCACAATAAATCAGTGGAGGGATGGGTTGGGGGGGGGCCACATTGAATATATAACATGTGTGTGTGGTACCCTTAGGCTCGATCCCTTCTCCTAACCCCTCCATCTATGGGCCTCCCTCTACTGATTTAATGGGGCATTGGTTTCGTGGCCTGTTTACCCCCTCAACACTTCATTCGCACAGGTTCGGTGCATGTGCTGCGAATTGTATGTAGCTCAAACAGTGTGTATGTATTTCATTGCAATAGCCATATCCCTATTGTCGTTTGGATTAATGTATATGCTCAAATGCCAAAATGGTCATTGGTAACGTTGAAGATTACGTTATTGCATTGTTGTTTGCTGTTTAAGATTGCAGTAATATGTAATGCATATAAATGTTACATTTTAGGTACAAAATTACTATGAATCATATTTGTCGAAATGTCGCTATCCTTTTAAGTGGAACCCATCACTGCACCCTCATTTTATTGAGTCCATTCGATTGGGCTGTTAACTATAAAGTTTTTACATGTAACATGTATGTATATATTTAGTTATCTCAGCTTGCACAGCTCCAAGACCATCGTGGGTGATCATGGGAAAACTGCCCAGCCACCGGTGCTGGGAATATTCAAACCCGATGGGAGATTGCAGGCAACCCAGGAGTGCGATTGCTGCACGATTGCTGTTTTGCTGCACTGCAGCTAGATTTGATGTTAAGGCAAGACATTTATTTACAAAGGAGCTGCATGTGCATGTGTAGTGTGTTCTTAATTAACGCAATAGACTAGAAATGGCCTTGTTTTCCTGTCATACCATTGAGAGTTCTACGCCGATGAAAGAATGCGAAGGTAAATGTGTAAACGTACGTGGTATACTGGCGCGGTTGGGTAGGAGAATTTCTTTGTCATATGAGGCCAGTAACAAATAAAACTGTAGCAAGGGCAACCCGGGCTTGTAACAGCATACATTACGGTTCGTATGGGTTCCTGAGACAGGAATTATAGTGGCCATGACGACATATACTGCCAATAAGCAACCCGGAAATAACTAAGTTGATGGTAAATGATATTTACTGTACAGCTTTGATGGAGCCCATAATTGTGTGATGTGGTTCATGTTGCAGGTGACATAATGGCCGATGGGTAAAGGAGCCTGGCGACTACAGCTCTACGCCAGCGTCATAGAAACTTCGCCCTCCAGACGCCAACGTAACCGGCGAGCCGTCGACTCCCCAGCGTAGTTCCGCACTTTCTTGGAGGAGCGCAGACAGTTAGCAGCGGATGCAGAAACTCCTGGCGCGCTCTTACATACCGTTTCTGAGAAGAATTAAAATTTAAAACTATTCAACAGTGCATTATTGGGTCATATGTTGAAAAAACGCCCCTTCCCCTCACGCACAACCCAGGGCAACCACCCTCTTCCCTTTACAAACAAACAGAAGGCTCTCCCTCACATACTCAAAGAACGTACCCCCTCCCCCTACCCTTCACACACCCGGAACTGATCCAACCCCATCAAACGCCCAGGACCGACCCCCCCACCCCCACCGTCCCCCCTCACCCACACCCAGGACAACCACCCGCACCCCTTTACACAGTCCGAACGGAGCCCCCTCTCCTTACATACAACCAGCACGCCCTCCCCTCACGCACCCCTAGGACAACCACCCCCTCCCCGTTCACACACCCCCTTGACGGACCCCCCCCCCCCCCCCCCGCATGCACCCAGGACGAAATCCCCACTATCCCCCTCATACGCGCCCGGGACTGGCCCCCCCCCCCGCCTCTCTTCCGCTCCCGCCCCGCCCTCTCATACAACCAGTGCGCCCTTCCCTCAAGCAACCTTAGGTTAACTATCCCCTCCCCTTCACACCCAGCCCGAACGGAGCCCCCTTCCGTGGCATACAATGTCAAGAAATATATAAACCCCCGGCGCAGACCCCCCCCCCTCACCCCCACCCCCCCTCACGGTACACCAAGGATGCAATCCCCTCTCTCCCCCATCCTACACACCCTAGACGAACCTCCGCCGCCCCCCCCCCCACCCCTCGCATACAAGAAGCACGCCCTCCCCTTACGCACCCCTAGGACAACCCTCTCTCGTTCACACACACCCCGGACGGACCCCCTCGCACGGGACGCCCCCTCTTCACACACACCCCGGACGGACCCCCTCGCACGGGACGCCCCCTCTTCATGCACGCCAGGACAACCTCTCCATCACACACCCCTTGACGGACCCCCACCCCCTCCCTCACATACACACAGGGCGAACACCCCCCTCCCTTCACACACGCACCCGGAGGAAGCCCCACTCGATCCCCCTCACACATATCCCGGACGAACCCCCCCCCCCCCCCCCCGCCTCAGACCCAGAACGGACCAATCACTCTCTCCCCTCAAACAACCCTACACCGAAATACTAAAGGTATACTCTGTGCAATGTTTTATTGTCTTGTTGCCCTTGTCATGTGAACGAGATTTTGTCCTATATTTCAATGGTTAAACAAATTCCTGTGACTTTGAACTACATGGCCCATCTAGGAACTTAGCTTGACAAGAGCCATTCCGCATTTTTTTGTGGATTTGGAAGTCGATATCTTAAGGTATTCGAAAGATCATGCGTTGTGTTACAGACAGAACCGGCAAAAATAAACCCATTAGAAACAAACAGAGGGAAAGGAGTCATAACTAGATATCGTCTTAAATATATCCTGAAGGAAGTAAAATCAAAGGCACCTGCTATTTTATTGGTCTGGACAAAGCGGGAACAAACAAAATATTGCGGCTTTAAAGGCAACTGAGCGCATAGCGTCTTCAGCCTCAGACATTAAATGAAGGTGACATTTTTTAAACCACTTTACACACGAGAAGACACTAGTCCAATCGCTTAAAATCTATTAATATAACGTAGAGGTTCAACTGAACACCTCTCAGATGGACTCCTGCGAGGAGGAATGTACCTTTATGGAAGAGGGATGGGCAATAAAGATGTTTAAGACTAATAAATCCCGCGGGCTTGATGGCCTAACCTTCCAGTTTAAAAGCACATTCTGGTATCTTCAAGGCTTCGACGTACATTACCAACAACTATGTCTTTGAATCGGGGCAGTTGTCCACCTTCGAAAAGAGCGGTATTATCATTATTTAAAAAAGGGACATGTATTAGATTTTAACAAATGGAGACCCAATTTATCTCATAGATCTAGATAACTAATAACCAAAATGTTGGTATTTGTGTTTATTCATTCTAAAGTCAACAACGGATACATGACGAAAGTGCCCTTTTAGAAAATTCTTCAACAAATTACTTCGTGGCCAGAAATGCACTAAAGTCGTTGTCGCTTTGCTTGGAATGCTAGCATAGAACGCTAGCCCCCAACACGTACTGTGTTACCATGTAGAAGTCCCGTTCACATACGCTGGTTATATGTTCTTTGAGGGCCGCGAAATGGAGAGAAACGGCGAAGGAATATGGGAAGGATGGGGCTAAAGGGTGGAAACACATGCCCCGTAATTTAACTGCGACTTTGACTGGTGTGATGGGCACGAGTATACGAGTCAATTATAATTGGTCACACGCCACGTATGGTCATCAAACTAAATAAACCTTATTTACCACATTCAAACAGTAGATCTATATCGCTTTCACGTCCACGATGGTAATTTAGCCTAGGAAACTCGACAGTGGCTCCAACTACCGGTGTGCACTGTGGTCGAAGGCAATCAAGAGAGTGACTCCAACTAGCGGCGTGCAACGAATCGTTCTGTGCTGCGGTTGGGGAATAAATACGCTAGAATTAACGCAGCAAAATAAGTAAGTGAGCCTATTCAAAATCATAATCACGCCCTGAGGAGCTGTCCGACCATTACCAGTCACACTTCCATCAACAGCCAGAGACATTAAACGGGTGGGACACCTTATCATGTGTGCACCGCTGCCAGGAGAACCCCGCCTAGCACTGTATCACTGGTACCGCTGCCGGGAGAACCCCGCCTAACACTGTATCACTCGTACCGCTGCCAGGAGAACCCCGCCTAGCACTGTATCACTGGTACCGCTGCCGGGAGAACCCCGCCTAACACTGTATCACTCGCACCGCTGCCGGGAGAACCCCGCCTAACACTGTATCACTCGCACCGCTGCCGGGAGAACCACGCCTAGCACTGTATCACTCGTACCGCTGCCGGAAGAACCCCGCCTAGCACTGTATCACTCGCACCGCTGCCGGGAGAACCCCGCCTAGCACTGTATCACTCGTACCGCTGCCGGGAGAACCCCGCCTAACACTGGATCACTCAAACCGCTGCCGGGAGAACCCCGCCTAACACTGTATCACTGGTACCGCTGCCGGGAGAACCCCGCCTAGCACTGTATCACTCGTACCGCTGCCGGAAGAACCCCGCCTAGCACTGTATCACTCGTACCGCTGCCGGGAGAACCCCGCCTAACACTGGATCACTCAAACCGCTGCCGGGAGAACCCCGCCTAACACTGTATCACTCGTACCGCTGCCAGGAGAACCCCGCCTAGCACTGTATCACTGGTACCGCTGCCGGGAGAACCCCGCCTAACACTGTATCACTCGCACCGCTGCCGGGAGAACCCCGCCTAGCACTGTATCACTCGCACCGCTGCCGGGAGAACCACGCCTAGCACTGTATCACTCGTACCGCTGCCGGAAGAACCCCGCCTAACACTGTATCACTCAAACCGCTGCCGGGAGAACCCCGCCTAACACTGTATCACTCGTACCGCTGCCGGGAGAACCACGCCTAGCACTGTATCACTGGTACCGCTGCCGGAAGAACCCCGCCTAGCACTGTATCACTCGCACCGCTGCCGGGAGAACCCCGCCTAGCACTGTATCACTCGCACCGCTGCCGGGAGAACCACGCCTAGCACTGTATCACTGGTACCGCTGCCGGAAGAACCCCGCCTAGCACTGTATCACTCGCACCGTTGCCGGGAGAACCCCGCCTAGCACTGTATCACTCGTACCGCTGCCGGAAGAACCCCGCCTAGCACTGTATCACTCGTACCGCTGCCGGGAGAACCCCGCCTAACACTGGATCACTCAAACCGCTGCCGGGAGAACCCCGCCTAACACTGTATCACTCGTACCGCTGCCGGGAGAACCCCGCCTAGCACTGTATCACTGGTACCGCTGCCGGGAGAACCCCGCCTAACACTGTATCACTCGCACCGCTGCCGGGAGAACCCCGCCTAGCACTGTATCACTCGTACCGCTGCCGGAAGAACCCCGCCTAGCACTGTATCACTCGTACCGCTGCCGGGAGAACCCCGCCTAACACTGTATCACTCGTACCGCTGCCGGGAGAACCCCGTCTAACACTGTATCACTCGCACCGCTGCCGGGAGAACCCCGCCTAACACTGTATCACTCGCACCGCTGCCGGGAGCACCCCGCCTAACACTGGATCACTCAAACCGCTGCCGGGAGAACCCCGCCTAGCACTGTATCACTCAAACTGCTGTCAGGAGAACCCCGCCTAGCACTGTATCACTCGCACCGCTGCCGGGAGAACCCCGCCTAGCACTGTATCACTCGCACCGCTGCCGGGAGAACCCCGCCTAGCACTGTATCACTCGCACCGCTGCCGGGAGAACCCCGCCTAGCACTGTATCACTCGTACCGCTGCCGGGAGAACCCCGCCTAGCACTGTATCACTCGTACCGCTGCCGGGAGAACCCCGCCTAGCACTGTATCACTGGTACCGCTGCCGGGAGAACCCCGCCTAACACTGTATCACTGGTACCGCTGCCGGGAGAACCCCGCCTAGCACTGTATCACTCGTACCGCTGCCGGAAGAACCCCGCCTAGCACTGTATCACTCGTACCGCTGCCGGGAGAACCCCGCCTAACACTGTATCACTCGTACCGCTGCCGGGAGAACCCCGCCTAACACTGTATCACTCGCACCGCTGCCGGGAGAACCCCGCCTAGCACTGTATCACTCGCACCGCTGCCGGGAGAACCCCGCCTAGCACTGTATCACTCGTACCGCTGCCGGAAGAACCCCGCCTAGCACTGTATCACTCGTACCGCTGCCGGGAGAACCCCGCCTAACACTGTATCACTCGTACCGCTGCCGGGAGAACCCCGCCTAACACTGTATCACTCGCACCGCTGCCGGGAGAACCCCGCCTAGCACTGTATCACTCGCACCGCTGCCGGGAGAACCCCGCCTAGCACTGTATCACTCGTACCGCTGCCGGGAGAACCCCGCCTAACACTGTATCACTCGTACCGCTGCCGGGAGAACCCCGCCTAGCACTGTATCACTCGTACCGCTGCCGGGAGAACCCCGCCTAACACTGTATCACTCGCACCGCTGCCGGGAGAACCCCGCCTAGCACTGTATTACTCGTACCGCTGCCGGGAGAACCCTGCCTAGCACTGTATCACTCGTACCGCTGCCGGGAGAACCCCGCCTAACACTGTATCACTGGTACCGCTGCCGGGAGAACCCCGCCTAGCACTGTATTACTCGCACCGCTGCCGGGAGAACCCCGCCTAACACTGTATCACTCGTACCGCTGCCGGGAGAACCCCGCCTAGCACTGTATCACTCGTACCGCTGCCGGGAGAACCCCGCCTAGCACTGTATCACTCGTACCGCTGCCGGGAGAACCCCGCCTAGCACTGTATCACTCGCACCGCTGCCGGGAGAACCCCGCCTAGCACTGTATCACTCGTACCGCTGCCGGGAGAACCCCGCCTAACACTGTATCACTCGTACCGCTGCCGGGAGAACCCCGCCTAACACTGTATCACTCGTACCGCTGCCGGGAAAACCCCGCCTAGCACTGTATCACTGGTACCGCTGCCGGGAGAACCCCGCCTAGCACTGTATCACTGGTACCGCTGCCGGGAGAACCCCGCCTAGCACCGTATCACTCGCACCGCTGCCGGGAGAACCCCGCCTAACACTGTATCACTCGTACCGCTGCCGGGAGAACCCCGCCTAGCACTGTATCACTGGTACCGCTGCCGGGAGAACCCCGCCTAGCACTGTATCACTCGTACCGCTGCCGGGAGAACCCCGCCTAGCACTGTATCACTGGTACCGCTGCCGGGAGAACCCCGCCTAGCACTGTATCACTGGTACCGCTGCCGGGAGAACCACGCCTAGCACTGTATCACTCGCACCGCTGCCGGGAGAACCCCGCCTAGCACTGTATCACTGGTACCGCTGCCGGGAGAACCCCGCCTAGCACTGTATCACTGGTACCGCTGCCGGGAGAACCACGCCTAGCACTGTATCACTCGCACCGCTGCCGGGAGAATCCCGCCTAGCACTGTATCACTGGTACCGCTGCCGGGAGAACCCCGCCTAGCACTGTATTACTCGCACCGCTGCCGGGAGAACCCCGCCTAACACTGTATCACTCGTACCGCTGCCGTTGTGACATATTACTTGATATCGTTGTGACATATCACTTGATGTCAGTGGGACATATCACTTGATAGCGTTGTGACATATCACTTGATGTCGGTGTGACATATCACTTGATATCAGTGTGACATATCACTTGATGTCAGTGTGACATATCACTTGATATCAGTGTGACATATCACTTGACATCAGTGCGACATATCGCTTGATATCATGTTGATCACTTGATATCAGTGTGACATATCACTTGATGTCGATGTGACATATCACTTGATATCAGTGTGACATATCACTTGATATCAGTGTGACATATCACTTAATATCAGTGTGACATATCACTTGATATCAGTGTGACATATAGCTTGATGTTGATCACTTGATATCAGTGTGACCTATCACTTGATGTCGGTGTGACATATTCCTTGATGTCAGTGTGAGAAATTACTTGATGTCGGTGTAACATATCACTTGATATCAGTGTGACATATCACTTGATGTCAGTGTGACATATCGCTTGATGTCGGCGTGACGCATCCAATTGACGTCGAAACGTTCTGCAACATGTTACTCCATTCATCTCCAGCTTCTGAAAAACAAAATTGATACCTCAATGATCATGGTTATGCATAATTATAGTTTACTCATCTATACACTGTTTGGTTCCATGGAGCCTTAGAGAAGGCCTAATTACTAAACACTTATATATTCGGTTTTATGTATTTTAGGAAATAACGAATTTAGGCAAGAACTCTACACATACTATAATCATCTTTCCGTCCTCTATCCGTCTTGTCTCCTTGTATGGCTTGTTGCGTCTGTCACAGGGAGCGTAGAGGACAACGAGCTGGTTCCCTGCCCACTGGGATATACACTAAAACATACACAAGGAACGTCAATGGCAACGAGCTGGTTCCCTGTCCACTGGGATATACACTAAAACATACACAAGGAACGTCAATGGCAACGAGCTGGTTCCCTGCCCATTGGGATATACACTGTAAACATACACAAGGAACGTCAATGGCAACGAGCTGGTTCCCTGCCCACTGGGACATACACTGTAAACATACACAAGGAAAGTCAATGGCAACGAGCTGGTTCCCTGCCCACTGGGATATACACTGTAAACATACACAAGGAACGTCAATGGCAACGAGCTGGTTCCCTGCCCACTGGGACATACACTGTAAACATACACAAGGAAAGTCAATGGCAACGAGCTGGTTCCCTGCCCACTGGGATATACACTGTAAACATACACAAGGAACGTCAATGGCAACGAGCTGGTTCCCTGCCCACTGGGATATACACTAAAACATACACAAGGAACGTCAATGGCAACGAGCTGGTTCCCTGTCCACTGGGATATACACTAAAACATACACAAGGAACGTCAATGACAACGAGCTGGTTCCCTGTCCACTGGGATATACACTAAAACATACACAAGGAGCGGCCATGGCAACGAGCTGGTTCCCTGCCCATTGGGATATACACTAAAACATACACAAGGAACGTCAATGGCAACGAGCTGGTTCCCTGTCCACTGGGATATACACTGTAAACATACACAAGGAACGTCAATGGCAACGAGCTGGTTCCCTGTCCACTGGGATATACACTGTAAACATACACAAGGAACGTCAATGGCAACGAGCTGATTCCCTGCCCACTGGGATATACACTGTAAACATACACAAGGAACGTCAATGGCAACGAGCTGGTTCCCTGCCCACTGGGATATACACTGTGAACATACACAAGGAACGTCAATGGCAACGAGCTGGTTCCCTGTCCACTGGGATATACACTAAAACATACACAAGGAACGTCAATGGCAACGAGCTGGTTCCCTGCCCACTGGGATATACACTAAAACATACACAAGGAACGTCAATGGCAACGAGCTGGTTCCCTGCCCACTGGGATATACACTAAAACATACACAAGGAACGTCAATGACAACGAGCTGGTTCCCTGTCCACTGGGATATAAACTAAAACATACACAAGGAGCGGCCATGGCAACGAGCTGGTTCTCTGCCCATTGGGATATAGACTGTAAACATACACAAGGAACGTCAATGGCAACGAGCTGGTTCCCTGTCCACTGGGATATACACTGTAAACATACACAAGGAACGTCAATGGCAACGAGCTGGTTCCCTGCCCACTGGGATATACACTAAAACATACACAAGGAACGTCAATGGTAACGAGCTGGTTCCCTGCCCACTGGGATATACACTGTAAACATACACAAGGAACGTCAATGGCAACGAGCTGGTTCCCTGCCCACTGGGATATACACTGTAAACATACACAAGGAACGTCAATGGCAACGAGCTGGTTCCCTGCCCACTGGGATATACACTGTAAACATACACAAGGAACGTCAATGGCAACGAGCTGGTTCCCTGCCCACTGGGATATACACTAAAACATACACAAGGAACGTTAATGGCAACGAGCTGGTTCCCTGCCCACTGGGATATACACTAAAACATACACAAGGAACGTCAATGGCAACGAGCTGGTTCCCTGCCCACTGGGATATACACTAAAACATACACAAGGAACGTCAATGACAACGAGCTGGTTCCCTGTCCACTGGGATATACACTAAAACATACACAAGGAGCGGCCATGGTAACGAGCTGGTTCTCTGCCCATTGGGATATAGACTGTAAACATACACAAGGAACGTCAATGGCAACGAGCTGGTTTCCTGCCCACTGGGATATACACTGTAAACATACACAAGGAACGTCAATAGCAACGAGCTGGTTCCCTGCCCACTGGGATATACACTGTAAACATACACAAGGAACGTCAATGGCAACGAGCTGGTTCCCTGCCCACTGGGATATACACTAAAACATACACAAGGAACGTCAATGGCAACGAGCTGGTTCCCTGTCCACTGGGATATACACTAAAACATACACAAGGAACGTCAATGACAACGAGCTGGTTCCCTGTCCACTGGGATATACACTAAAACATACACAAGGAGCGGCCATGGTAACGAGCTGGTTCTCTGCCCATTGGGATATAGACTGTAAACATACACAAGGAACGTCAATGGCAACGAGCTGGTTCCCTGCCCACTGGGATATACTCTGTAAACATACACAAGGAACGTCAATGGCAACGAGCTGGTTCCCTGTCCACTGGGATATACACTAAAACATACACAAGGAACGTCAATGGCAACGAGCTGGTTCCCTGCCCACTGGGATATACACTGTAAACATACACAAGGTCGATGACTTGCTATATATATATATTTGTAAGAGGCACCGAACTGTTTAACTTTCTTCTAGCAGCCTTATTCGACGTGACACGTATTGAACGGTTTTCTTGGCGTAACTCGTCAGACAGTTTTGTCCACACCAGCATGGGATTAGTTACCCAACTTACTAACATGGGGGCTAAACGGAATTTGCACTTCAGGCTAAATTCCGTAAGAGACATATAGAACCTCAGTCCTTTCTGGTGAAGGAAGCGCCCGCGCGGGTCTGCCCTCTAGGCACACATCGCTCGGCCGAATAAACGGCAACACAAATTCACACAATATCGAAGCGCTTAATCAGGTTCTCCATGATAATGAGATGTAAACGTTTTTTTTTGCCAAAGTTGTTCACGCGGTGCCTTACCTGGTACTTGCTGTCGGTGCCGATTAGGGTGCGTTGGAATTGCTCTCCCACTGTGAAGGTCAAGGTCTGCACGTCGAAGGGCCACGTGATCTTGATGGTGAGGTGGTCGCCTTGCTGGGAGATGTGCTGTGTCGGGTAGAGGGTGGCCGCTACCTTACGACCCAGCAACCCAATGTCTGCAACACAAACAAATGCTGCACATGTGCATTTGGCAGTGGCATAAAAAACCCTTTTTAATTTCAAGAACATCTGCGGTGTTTGCACCTTAGTGACGAATCCAAGGCGGGGGGTGGATAGGGGTCCGGCTCCCACCCATTGTGAGCACGAGTTGCCTCGTTTTCAATGTACAATGTAAATCACCTTAGGCAGGCACCCTAGTTCACTACCTAACCGAAATGAACCACAACTCCGTTTTCAAACACCTGTGCTTTACCCCAACGAAAAAACGACACCTGTGCCTTTCCATTGCTCTCCTCCCGGTTCTGCTTGCCCCCGCGTAGCGCCTCGCCGTGCCCTTCAGGGACAAGCTCATCCCACAGACTCCTCATGCAGACCCATGTGTCTCCGGGTCTTATCTGCCCCTCATCACCGCCCCACCTGCTACGTAGCTCCATTTTTAAGCTACGTAGTTGCTCGAGTAAGCGTCCGGGCGGTTATCTTTTTCGATTAAAGAATTTCCCAGGCGCTTATTCAAACAGGGGCGCTTAATCACGTTTTGTCCCGATTTTGACACGATTTTTTTCGCGAGGTGAGGGGAGAATGTCTCTACACCTTGTTCAGCCATGCGTGCGTCAGTGCCTCATTCATCCGTTATCTCTGTACTCGCACACACCAGACACTGTCTGGGAGGGAGTAGATTTGGCTCCACTGGCCGTCGCAGCCAACACCACCGTTATTCTAGTTTTTTCATGCCCAGTTGTCTTCAACGGCACTGACTTTCCTTCGAAGTCGACTGTGGTGATAGCAGCCAGACAGATGTCTCGTCCATTGCCCCGATCTCTTTTAATGCCAGTTTTAGCCTCATCCGTTTGCTGCGCACATACAGTCCTTGACCTCTAACCCCAACCCCTTATCTACAATCCCTGAGCCTAACAATAATCTGGAGAGTGGAACTGCGATAACGCACAGACGGGACACATAATGCCCAATGGACATGCAGAGGCATGAAAGTGTTCGTGCCACGCCAAAACAACTTTAGCTCATATTAATCTTCTGTGTTTCCACGCTTATATCGAGCTGTAACGCCCCAAATAGTAGAAGGGCATACTTTTTCCACTTGTTTTCGCACCTACCAATTTAACTTCTGTGAGCGAGGAAAGTGACGTCAAGGGGGAATACAAACGCACGTGCTTTTATATTGAGACTCAGATTCTCTCTGCTCATTGGCTTAAACTCAACGAAACGCATCAAAGCTCACCTGTCAATCTTGTGACATCATTGGGGAATTTCTGAATAACGCTCAGATGCAATGCTCCCAGAAATAAACCCGCCGGATCTCACTTTTGCTGCTTTGACGAACGAGTTTATAGTGATATCGTGGAATAAATATTGTAAACTCCCACTAAAACAAATTGTTATTTGTTGATCTTCCCTAAACCAAGGTAACTCTGAGCAAGACAAAATCGTGGCACGAACACTTGAAGGTTCGCTTCAGGTGTCGAGCTGGCTATCGTTGAAGCCGCTCTCATAGAGTCATAACGTCCCCAGTGAATCAGGAACCATTCTGTCCACCGACGGGGAGTGACATCGCAGGGTAGGACATAGTAGGGTAGGGAGTGACATAGTAGGGTAAGGAGTGACATAGTAGGGTAGGGAGTGACATAGTAGGGTAGAGAGTGACATAGTAGGGTAGGGAGTGACATCGCAGGGTAGGGAGTGACATCGCAGGGTAGGGAGTGACATCGTAGGGTAGGGAGTGGCATCGCAGGGTAGGGAGTGACATCGCAGGGTAGGGATTGACATCAGGGGTAAAGTGACATCGGTGGGCAGAGTGACATCGCAGCGTAGGGAGTGACGTCGGTGGGTACGGAGAGACATCGGTGGGTAGGGAGTAACATCGGTGGGTAGGGAGTGACATCGCAGGATAGGTAGTGACATCGGTGGGTAGGGAGTAACATCGCACGGTAGGGAGTGACATCGCAGGGTACGGAGTGACATCGGTGGGTAGGGAGTGACATCGGTGGGCAGGGAGTGACATCGCAGGGTAGGTAGTGACATCGCAGGTTAGGTAGTGACATCGGCGGGTAGAGTGACATCGGTGGGTAGGGAGTGACATCGGTGGGTAGGGAGTGACATCGGTGGGTAGGGAGTGACATCGCAGGGTAGGTAGTGACATCGGTGGGTAGGGAGTGACATCGCACGGTAGGGAGTGACATCGCAGGGTACGGAGTGACATCGGTGGGTAGGGAGTGACATCGGTGGGTAGGGAGTGACATCGCAGGGTAGGTAGTGACATCGGTGGGTAGGGAGTGACATCGCAGGTTAGGTAGTGACATCGGCGGGTAGAGTGACATTGGTGGGTGGGGAGTGACATCGCAGGGTAGGTAGTGACATCGGCGGGTAGAGTGACATCGCAGGGTAGGGAGTAACATCGCAGTGTAGGGAGTGACATCGGTGGGTAGAGAGTGACATCGCAGGGTAGGGAGTGACATCGGTGGGTAGGGAGTGACATCGCACGGTAGGGAGTGACATCGCAGGGTACGGAGTGACATCGGTGAGTAGGGAGTGACATCGGTGGGTAGAGTGACATCGGTGGGTAGGGAGTGACATCGCAGGGTAGGTAGTGACATCGGCAGTTAGAGTGACATCGGTGGGTAGAGAGTGACATCGGTGGGTAGAGTGACATCGGTGGGTAGGGAGTGACATCGGTGGGTAGAGTGACATCGGTGGGTAGGCAGTGACATCGGTGGGTAGGGAGTGACATCGGTGGGTAGAGTGACATCGGTGGGTAGGGAGTGACATCGGTGGGTAGAGAGTGACATTGCAGGGTAGGGAGTGACATCGGTGGGTAGGGAGTGACATCGGTGGGTAGGGAGTGACATCGCAGGGTAGAGAGTGACATCGCAGGGTAGGGAGTGACATCGCAAAGTAGGGAGTGACATCGGTGGGTAGGGAGTGACATCGGTGGGTAGGGAGTGACATCGCACGGTAGAGAGTGACATCGCAGGGTAGGGAGTGACATCGGTGGGTAGGGAGTGCCATCGGTGGGGCGGGAATGACATCGCAGGGTAGGTAGTGACATCGCAGGGTAGGGAGTGACATCGGTGGGTAGGAAGTGACATCGGTGGGTAGGGAGTGACATCGGTGGATAGGGAGTGACATCGGTGGGTAGGGAGTGACATCGGTGGGTAGGGAGTGACATCGATGGGTAGGGAGTGACATCGGTGGGTAGGGAGTGACATCGGTGGGTACGGAGTGACATCGGTGGGTACGGAGTGACATCGGTGGGTAGGGAGTGACATCGGTGGGTAGGGAGTGACATTGGTGGGCAAGGAGTGACATCGGTGGGTACGGAGTGACATCGGTGGGTAGGGAGTGACATCGGTGGGTAGGGAGTGACATCGGTGGGTAGGGAGTGCCATCGGTGGGGCGGGAGTGACATCGCAGGGTACGTAGTGACATCGGCGGGTAGAGTGACATCGCAGGGTAGGTAGTGACATCGGTGGGTAGAGTGACATCGGTGGGTAGGGGGTGACATCGCAGGGTAGGGAGTGACATCGCAGGGTAGGGAGTGACATCGGTGGGAAGGGAGTGACATCGCAGGGTACGGAGTGACATCGGTGGGTAGGGAGTGACATCGCAGCGTAGGGAGTGACATCGGTGGGTAGGGAGTGACATCGCAGGGTACGGAGTGACATCGGTGGGTAGGGAGTGACATCGCAGCGTACGGAGTGACATCGGTGGGTAGGGAGTGACATCGATGGGTAGGGAGTGTCAACGGAGGGTACGGAGTGACATCGCAGGTTAGGGAGTGACATCGGTGGGTAGGGAGTGACATCGCAGGGTAGGGAATGACATCGCAAGGTAGGGAGTGACATCGGTGGGTAGGGAGTGATATCGGTGAGTAGGGAGTGTCATCGGAGGGTACGGAGTGACATCGCAAGGTAGGGAGTGACATCGGTGGGAAGGGAGTAACATCGCAGTGTAGGGAGTGACATCGCAAGGTAGGGAGTGACATCGGTGCGTAGGGAGTGACATCGCAGTGTAGGGAGTGACATCGCAGGGTAGGGAGTGACATCGCAGTGTAGGGAGTGACATCGCAAGGTAGGGAGTGACATCGCAAGGTAGGGAGTGACATCGCAGGGTAGGGAGAGACATCGGTGGGGAGGGAGTGACATCGCAGGGTAGGGAGTGACATCGCAGGGTAGGGAGTGACATCGCAGGGTAGGGAGTGACATCGCAGGGTAGGGAGTGACATCGCAGGGTAGGGACCGACATCGGTGGGTAGGGAGTAACATTGCAGTGTAGGGAGTGACATCGCAAGGTAGGGAGTGACATCGTAGGGTAGGGAGTGGCATCGCAGGGTAGGGAGTGACATCGCAGGGTAGGGATTGACATCAGGGGTAAAGTGACATCGGTGGGCAGAGTGACATCGCAGCGTAGGGAGTGACGTCGGTGGGTACGGAGAGACATCGGTGGGTAGGGAGTAACATCGGTGGGTAGGGAGTGACATCGCAGGATAGGTAGTGACATCGGTGGGTAGGGAGTAACATCGCACGGTAGGGAGTGACATCGCAGGGTACGGAGTGACATCGGTGGGTAGGGAGTGACATCGGTGGGCAGGGAGTGACATCGCAGGGTAGGTAGTGACATCGCAGGTTAGGTAGTGACATCGGCGGGTAGAGTGACATCGCAGGGTAGGTAGTGACATCGGTGGGTAGAGTGACATCGGTGGGTAGGGGGTGACATCGCAGGGTAGGGAGTGACATCGCAGGGTAGGGAGTGACATCGGTGGGAAGGGAGTGACATCGCAGGGTACGGAGTGACATCGGTGGGTAGGGAGTGACATCGCAGCGTAGGGAGTGACATCGGTGGGTAGGGAGTGACATCGCAGGGTACGGAGTGACATCGGTGGGTAGGGAGTGACATCGCAGCGTACGGAGTGACATCGGTGGGTAGGGAGTGACATCGATGGGTAGGGAGTGTCAACGGAGGGTACGGAGTGACATCGCAGGTTAGGGAGTGACATCGGTGGGTAGGGAGTGACATCGCAGGGTAGGGAATGACATCGCAAGGTAGGGAGTGACATCGGTGGGTAGGGAGTGATATCGGTGAGTAGGGAGTGTCATCGGAGGGTACGGAGTGACATCGCAAGGTAGGGAGTGACATCGGTGGGAAGGGAGTAACATCGCAGTGTAGGGAGTGACATCGCAAGGTAGGGAGTGACATCGGTGCGTAGGGAGTGACATCGCAGTGTAGGGAGTGACATCGCAGGGTAGGGAGTGACATCGCAGTGTAGGGAGTGACATCGCAAGGTAGGGAGTGACATCGCAAGGTAGGGAGTGACATCGCAGGGTAGGGAGAGACATCGGTGGGGAGGGAGTGACATCGCAGGGTAGGGAGTGACATCGCAGGGTAGGGAGTGACATCGCAGGGTAGGGAGTGACATCGCAGGGTAGGGAGTGACATCGCAGGGTAGGGACCGACATCGGTGGGTAGGGAGTAACATTGCAGTGTAGGGAGTGACATCGCAAGGTAGGGAGTGACATCGTAGGGTACGGAGTGGCATCGCAGGGTAGGGAGTGACATCGCAGGGTAGGGATTGACATCAGGGGTAAAGTGACATCGGTGGGCAGAGTGACATCGCAGCGTAGGGAGTGACGTCGGTGGGTACGGAGAGACATCGGTGGGTAGGGAGTAACATCGGTGGGTAGGGAGTGACATCGCAGGATAGGTAGTGACATCGGTGGGTAGGGAGTAACATCGCACGGTAGGGAGTGACATCGCAGGGTACGGAGTGACATCGGTGGGTAGGGAGTGACATCGGTGGGCAGGGAGTGACATCGCAGGGTAGGTAGTGACATCGCAGGTTAGGTAGTGACATCGGCGGGTAGAGTGACATCGGTGGGTAGGGAGTGACATCGGTGGGTAGGGAGTGACATCGGTGGGTAGGGAGTGACATCGCAGGGTAGGTAGTGACATCGGTGGGTAGGGAGTGACATCGCACGGTAGGGAGTGACATCGCAGGGTACGGAGTGACATCGGTGGGTAGGGAGTGACATCGGTGGGTAGGGAGTGACATCGCAGGATAGGTAGTGACATCGGTGGGTAGGGAGTGACATCGCAGGTTAGGTAGTGACATCGGCGGGTAGAGTGACATTGGTGGGTGGGGAGTGACATCGCAGGGTAGGTAGTGACATCGGCGGGTAGAGTGACATCGCAGGGTAGGGAGTAACATCGCAGTGTAGGGAGTGACATCGGTGGGTAGAGAGTGACATCGCAGGGTAGGGAGTGACATCGGTGGGTAGGGAGTGACATCGCACGGTAGGGAGTGACATCGCAGGGTACGGAGTGACATCGGTGAGTAGGGAGTGACATCGGTGGGTAGAGTGACATCGGTGGGTAGGGAGTGACATCGCAGGGTAGGTAGTGACATCGGCAGTTAGAGTGACATCGGTGGGTAGAGAGTGACATCGGTGGGTAGAGTGACATCGGTGGGTAGGGAGTGACATCGGTGGGTAGAGTGACATCGGTGGGTAGGCAGTGACATCGGTGGGTAGGGAGTGACATCGGTGGGTAGAGTGACATCGGTGGGTAGGGAGTGACATCGGTGGGTAGAGAGTGACATTGCAGGGTAGGGAGTGACATCGGTGGGTAGGGAGTGACATCGGTGGGTAGGGAGTGACATCGCAGGGTAGAGAGTGACATCGCAGGGTAGGGAGTGACATCGCAAAATAGGGAGTGACATCGGTGGGTAGGGAGTGACATCGGTGGGTAGGGAGTGACATCGCACGGTAGAGAGTGACATCGCAGGGTAGGGAGTGACATCGGTGGGTAGGGAGTGCCATCGGTGGGGCGGGAATGACATCGCAGGGTAGGTAGTGACATCGCAGGGTAGGGAGTGACATCGGTGGGTAGGAAGTGACATCGGTGGGTAGGGAGTGACATCGGTGGATAGGGAGTGACATCGGTGGGTAGGGAGTGACATCGGTGGGTAGGGAGTGACATCGATGGGTAGGGAGTGACATCGGTGGGTAGGGAGTGACATCGGTGGGTACGGAGTGACATCGGTGGGTACGGAGTGACATCGGTGGGTAGGGAGTGACATCGGTGGGTAGGGAGTGACATTGGTGGGCAAGGAGTGACATCGGTGGGTACGGAGTGACATCGGTGGGTAGGGAGTGACATCGGTGGGTAGGGAGTGACATCGGTGGGTAGGGAGTGCCATCGGTGGGGCGGGAGTGACATCGCAGGGTACGTAGTGACATCGGCGGGTAGAGTGACATCGCAGGGTAGGTAGTGACATCGGTGGGTAGAGTGACATCGGTGGGTAGGGGGTGACATCGCAGGGTAGGGAGTGACATCGCAGGGTAGGGAGTGACATCGGTGGGAAGGGAGTGACATCGCAGGGTACGGAGTGACATCGGTGGGTAGGGAGTGACATCGCAGCGTAGGGAGTGACATCGGTGGGTAGGGAGTGACATCGCAGGGTACGGAGTGACATCGGTGGGTAGGGAGTGACATCGCAGCGTACGGAGTGACATCGGTGGGTAGGGAGTGACATCGATGGGTAGGGAGTGTCAACGGAGGGTACGGAGTGACATCGCAGGTTAGGGAGTGACATCGGTGGGTAGGGAGTGACATCGCAGGGTAGGGAATGACATCGCAAGGTAGGGAGTGACATCGGTGGGTAGGGAGTGATATCGGTGAGTAGGGAGTGTCATCGGAGGGTACGGAGTGACATCGCAAGGTAGGGAGTGACATCGGTGGGAAGGGAGTAACATCGCAGTGTAGGGAGTGACATCGCAAGGTAGGGAGTGACATCGGTGCGTAGGGAGTGACATCGCAGTGTAGGGAGTGACATCGCAGGGTAGGGAGTGACATCGCAGTGTAGGGAGTGACATCGCAAGGTAGGGAGTGACATCGCAAGGTAGGGAGTGACATCGCAGGGTAGGGAGAGACATCGGTGGGGAGGGAGTGACATCGCAGGGTAGGGAGTGACATCGCAGGGTAGGGAGTGACATCGCAGGGTAGGGAGTGACATCGCAGGGTAGGGAGTGACATCGCAGGGTAGGGACCGACATCGGTGGGTAGGGAGTAACATTGCAGTGTAGGGAGTGACATCGCAAGGTAGGGAGTGACATCGGTGCGTAGGGAGTGACATCGCAGTGTAGGGAGTGACATCGCAGGGTAGGGAGTGACATCGCAGTGTAGGGAGTGACATCGCAAGGTAGGGAGTGACATCGCAAGGTAGGGAGTGACATCGCAGGGTAGGGTGAGACATCGGTGGGGAGGGAGTGACATCGCAGGGTAGGGAGTGACATCGCAGGGTAGGGAGTGACATCGCAGGGTAGGGAGTGACATGGCAGGGTAGGGAGTGACATCGCAGGGTAGGGACCGACATCGGTGGGTAGGGAGTGACATCGGTGGGTACGGAGTGACATCGGTGGGCAGGGAGTGACATCGGTGGGTAGGGAGTGACATCAGTGGGTAGGGAGTGACATTGGTGGGTAAGGAGTGACATCGGTGGGTACGGAATGACATCGGTGGGTAGGGAGTGACATCGGTGGGTAGGGAGTGACATCGGTTTGTAGGGAGTGCCATCGGTGGGGCGGGAGTGACATCGCAGGGTAGGTAGTGACATCGGCGGGTAGAGTGACATCGCAGGGTAGGTAGTGACATCGGTGGGTAGAGTGACATCGGTGGGTAGGGGGTGACATCGCAGGGTAGGGAGTGACATCGCAAGGTAGGGAGTGACATCGGTGGGTAGGGAGTGACATCGCAGGGTACGGAGTGACATCGGTGGGTAGGGAGTGACATCGCAGTGTAGGGAGTGACATCGTTGGGTAGGGAGTGACATCGCAGGGTACGGAGTGACATCGCAGGTTAGGGAGTGACATCGGTGGGTAGGGAGTGACATCGGAGGGTAGGGAGTGACATCGGTGGGTAGGGAGTGACATCGGTGGGTAGGGAGTGTCATCGGAGGGTACGGAGTGACATCGCAGGTTAGGGAGTGACGTCGGTGGGTAGTGAGTGACATCGCAGGGTAGGGAATGACATCGCATAGTAGGGAGTGACATCGGTGGGTAGGGAGTGATATCGGTGGGTAGGGAGTGTCATCGGAGGGTACGGAGTGACATCGCAGGTTAGGGAGTGACATTTGTGGGTAGGGAGTGACATCGCAGGGTAGGAAATGACATCGCAAGGTAGGGAGTGACATCGGTGGGTAGGGAGTGACATTGCAGGGTAGGGAATTACATCGCAGGGTAGGGAGTGATATCGGTGGGTAGGGAGTGTCATCGGAGGGTACGGAGTGACATCGCAAGGTAGGAAGTGACATCGGTGGGTAGGGAGTGACATCGCAGGGTAGGGGGTGACATCGGTGGGGAGGGAGTGACATCGCAGTGTAGGGAGTGACATCGCAGTGTAGGGAGTGACATCGCAAGGTAGGGAGTGACATCGCAAGGTAGGGAGTCACATCGCAGGGTAGGGAGTGACATCGGTGGGGAGGGAGTGACATCGCAGTGTAGGGAGTGACATCGCAGGGTAGGGAGTGACATCGGTGGGTAGGGAGTGACATCGCAGGGTAGGGAGTGACATCGGTGGGGAGGGAGTGACATCGCAGCGTAGGGAGTGACTTCGCAGCGTAGGGAGTGACATCGGTGGGTAGGGAGTGACATCGGTGGGTAGGGAGTGACATCGCAGGGTAGGGAGTGACATCGGTGGGTAGGGAGTGACATCGCAGGGTAGGGAGTGACATCGCAGGGTAGGGAGTGACATCGCAGGGTAGGGAGCGACATCGGTGGGGAGGGAGTGACATCGCAGGGTAGGGAGTGACATCGCAAGGTAGGGAGTGACATCGTTGGGTAGGGAGTGACATCGCAGGGTAGGGAGTGACATCGCAGGGTAGGGAGTGACATCGGTGGGGAGGGAGTGACATCGCAGTGTAGGGAGTGACATCGGTGGGTAGAGAGTGAAATCGCAGGGTAGGGAGTGACATCGCAGGGTAGGGAGTGACATCGCAGAGTAGGGAGTGACATCGCAAGGTAGGGAGTGACATCGGTGGGTAGGGAGTGACATCGCAAGGTAGGGAGTGACATCGGTGGAGAGGGAGTGACATCGCAGTGTAGGGAGTGACATCGCAGTGTAAGGAGTGACATCGGTGGGTAGGGAGTGACATCGCAGGGTAGGGAGTGACATCGCAGGGTAGGGAGTGAGATCGGTGGGGATGGAGTGACTTCGCAGTGTAGGGAGTGACATCGCAAGGTAGGGAGTGACATCGGTGGGTAGGGAGTGACATCGCAGGGTAGGGAGTTACATCGCAGGGTAGGGAGTGACATCGGTGGGGAGGGAGTGACATCGGTGGGTAGGGAGTGACATCGGTGGGTAGAGAGTGACATCGGTGGGTAGGGAGTGACATCGCAAGGTAGGGAGTGACATCGCAGGGTAGGGAGTGACATCGCAGGGTAGGGAGTGACATCGCAAGGTAGGGAGTGACATCGGTGGGTAGGGAGTGACATCGCAGGGTAGGGAGTGACATCGCAGGGTAGGGAGTGACATCGGTGGGGAGGGAGTGACATCGCAGTGTAGGGAGTGACATCGGTGGGTAGTGAGTGACATCGGTGGGTAGGGAGTGACATCGGTTTGTAGGGAGTGCCATCGGTGGGGCGGGAGTGACATCGCAGGGTAGGTAGTGACATCGGCGGGTAGAGTGACATCGCAGGGTAGGTAGTGACATCGGTGGGTAGAGTGACATCGGTGGGTAGGGGGTGACATCGCAGGGTAGGGAGTGACATCGCAAGGTAGGGAGTGACATCGGTGGGTAGGGAGTGACATCGCAGGGTACGGAGTGACATCGGTGGGTAGGGAGTGACATCGCAGTGTAGGGAGTGACATCGTTGGGTAGGGAGTGACATCGCAGGGTACGGAGTGACATCGCAGGTTAGGGAGTGACATCGGTGGGTAGGGAGTGACATCGGAGGGTAGGGAGTGACATCGGTGGGTAGGGAGTGACATCGGTGGGTAGGGAGTGTCATCGGAGGGTACGGAGTGACATCGCAGGTTAGGGAGTGACGTCGGTGGGTAGTGAGTGACATCGCAGGGTAGGGAATGACATCGCATAGTAGGGAGTGACATCGGTGGGTAGGGAGTGATATCGGTGGGTAGGGAGTGTCATCGGAGGGTACGGAGTGACATCGCAGGTTAGGGAGTGACATTTGTGGGTAGGGAGTGACATCGCAGGGTAGGAAATGACATCGCAAGGTAGGGAGTGACATCGGTGGGTAGGGAGTGACATTGCAGGGTAGGGAATTACATCGCAGGGTAGGGAGTGATATCGGTGGGTAGGGAGTGTCATCGGAGGGTACGGAGTGACATCGCAAGGTAGGAAGTGACATCGGTGGGTAGGGAGTGACATCGCAGGGTAGGGGGTGACATCGGTGGGGAGGGAGTGACATCGCAGTGTAGGGAGTGACATCGCAGTGTAGGGAGTGACATCGCAAGGTAGGGAGTGACATCGCAAGGTAGGGAGTCACATCGCAGGGTAGGGAGTGACATCGGTGGGGAGGGAGTGACATCGCAGTGTAGGGAGTGACATCGCAGGGTAGGGAGTGACATCGGTGGGTAGGGAGTGACATCGCAGGGTAGGGAGTGACATCGGTGGGGAGGGAGTGACATCGCAGCGTAGGGAGTGACTTCGCAGCGTAGGGAGTGACATCGGTGGGTAGGGAGTGACATCGGTGGGTAGGGAGTGACATCGCAGGGTAGGGAGTGACATCGGTGGGTAGGGAGTGACATCGCAGGGTAGGGAGTGACATCGCAGGGTAGGGAGTGACATCGCAGGGTAGGGAGCGACATCGGTGGGGAGGGAGTGACATCGCAGGGTAGGGAGTGACATCGCAAGGTAGGGAGTGACATCGTTGGGTAGGGAGTGACATCGCAGGGTAGGGAGTGACATCGCAGGGTAGGGAGTGACATCGGTGGGGAGGGAGTGACATCGCAGTGTAGGGAGTGACATCGGTGGGTAGAGAGTGAAATCGCAGGGTAGGGAGTGACATCGCAGGGTAGGGAGTGACATCGCAGAGTAGGGAGTGACATCGCAAGGTAGGGAGTGACATCGGTGGGTAGGGAGTGACATCGCAAGGTAGGGAGTGACATCGGTGGAGAGGGAGTGACATCGCAGTGTAGGGAGTGACATCGCAGTGTAAGGAGTGACATCGGTGGGTAGGGAGTGACATCGCAGGGTAGGGAGTGACATCGCAGGGTAGGGAGTGAGATCGGTGGGGATGGAGTGACTTCGCAGTGTAGGGAGTGACATCGCAAGGTAGGGAGTGACATCGGTGGGTAGGGAGTGACATCGCAGGGTAGGGAGTTACATCGCAGGGTAGGGAGTGACATCGGTGGGGAGGGAGTGACATCGGTGGGTAGGGAGTGACATCGGTGGGTAGAGAGTGACATCGGTGGGTAGGGAGTGACATCGCAAGGTAGGGAGTGACATCGCAGGGTAGGGAGTGACATCGCAGGGTAGGGAGTGACATCGCAAGGTAGGGAGTGACATCGGTGGGTAGGGAGTGACATCGCAGGGTAGGGAGTGACATCGCAGGGTAGGGAGTGACATCGGTGGGGAGGGAGTGACATCGCAGTGTAGGGAGTGACATCGGTGGGTAGTGAGTGACATCGGTGGGTAGGGAGTGATATCGCAGGGTATGTAGTAACGTCAAAGTCAAAGTCAATGTCAAAGTCAAATATCATTTATTCAAACCAAGTGTACAAAAGAAAAGAAAGAAAAGAAAAAAAAAACGGATCCTGCATACATCAAGTCAAAAAAAATAAAAATTATAATAGTAGTAAAACAGGTAAAAGAAGAAAAGCAAAAAAGTATACACTTGGTTGGGGAGACTCCAACTTAAACCCTAGCTGGGTTGCTGGCGTTGGAGCCACC
This sequence comes from Arenicola marina, assembly GCA_964019135.1. NCBI lineage: Eukaryota > Metazoa > Annelida > Polychaeta > Arenicolidae > Arenicola > Arenicola marina. Next base: position 46,315,711 of record OZ025253.1, on the reverse strand, counting down.
CAAATATTAAATAAAAAAAAATCGCTAAGCGGCATATAAACTTGAAAACAAATGATCCAACACGGGCCTACCACCACAACAATGTTGTGCGGTTAAAACAAATGCAGGAGGGTTACAAAATATAATGTCATAGTTATTAATTACAATAAAACACTCAAGTCAGTTGCACGCGGCAGGTATAACAGTGTGGAATATTACAGTTATAAGAATATGTATTAACAATTAGGTGTTTAATATATTTTGAATACCCTTCTAAACTATGCGTATGAACCTTTTGAATAATTTGGCTTGGTTCATTATTGACGACTTCAACCAGACTATATCTAATACATTTCGTAACAAAGTCATGCTGAGCTCTAACGGTGGGAGCATAGTTTCGGTAGCGAGTATAATGAGTATGCACGTCGTCATTTCGGACCATGGACAGTTTATAAAAATAGCCAGGTAATTTTTCATTAGTTAATTTGTGATAAAATTTTAATTTTTGTAAACGATGTATGTCTTCTAATTTTAGTAGATTTAGGCGCTTAAACAATGGTTCTGTATGTGCGCTATACCCACTCAAAGTAACAATGCGTATGGCTTTTTTTGCAGTTTACATAGTCTGTCTGCTTGATAACCCCAGGCTAGAATACCATAGTTTAAGTGCGGTAATATTAGAGTGTTATATATAGTCAATAGAATATGCTTAGGCAGGGTATATTTTGATTTGTATAAAATTCCAATTACCTTAGATATTTTACATGCGATTTTTTCGATATGACTGTGCCACTTCATGTGTTTATTTATGATTACACCCAGCATATCAAAACATCGGCGGGTAGGGAGTGACATCCGTGGGTAGGGAGTGACATCGCAGGGTAGAGTGACATCGCAGGGTATGTAGTGACATCGGCGGGTAGGGAGTAACATCGGTAGGTAGGGAGTGAGATCGGTGGGTAGGGAGTGACATCGCAGGGTATGTAGTGACATCGGTGGGTAGGGAGTGACATCGCAGTGTAGGGAGTGACATCGCAGGGTATGCAGTGACATCGGCGGGTAGGGAGTGACATCGCAGTGTAGGGAGTGACATCGGTGGGTGGGGAGAGACATCGCAGGGTATGTAGTGACATCGGTGCGTAGGGAGTGACATCGGTGAGTAGGGAGTGACATCGCAGGGTAGGGAGTGACATCGCAAGGTAGGGAGTGACATCGCAGTGTAGGGAGTGACATCGCAAGGTAGGGAGTGACATCGCAAGGTAGGGAGTGACATCGGTGGGAAGGGAGTGACATGGCAGCGTAGCGAGTGACATCGGTGGGTAGGAAGTGACATCGGTGGGTAGGGAGTGACATCGCAGGGTAGGGAGTGACATCGGTGGGTAGGGAATGACATCGGTAGGTAGGGAGTGACATCGCAGGGTAGGGAGTGACATCGGTGGGTACGGAGTGACATCGCAGGGTAGGGAGTGACATCGCAGGGTAGGGAGTGACATCGCAGGGTAGGGAGTGACATCGGTGGGAAGGGAGTGACATCGCAGGGTACGGAGTGACATCGGTGGGTAGGGAGTGACATCGGTGGGTAGGGAGTGACATTGGTGGGTAAGGAGTGACGTCGGTGGGTACGGAGTGACATCGGTGGGTAGGGAGTGACATTGGTGGTTAGGGAGTGACATCGGTGGGTAGGGAGTGCCATCGGTGGGGCGGGAGTGACATCGCAGGGTAGGTAGTGACATCGGCGGGTAGAGTGACATAGCAGGGTAGGTAGTGACATCGGTGGGTAGAGTGACATCGGTGGGTAGGGGGTGACATCGCAGGGTAGGGAGTGACATCGCAGGGTAGGGAGTGACATCGGTGGGTAGGTAGTGACATCGCAGGGTACGGAGTGACATCGGTGGGTAGGGAGTGACATCGCAGTGTAGGGAGTGACATCGGTGGGTAGGGAGTGACATCGCAGGGTACGGAGTGACATCGCAAGGTAGGGAGTGACATCGGTGGGTAGGGAGTGACATCGGAGGGTAGGGAGTGACATCGGTGGGTAGGGAGTGACATCGGTGGGTAGGGAGTGTCATCGGAGGGTACGGAGTGACATCGCAGGTTAGGGAGTGAAATCGGTGGGTAGGGAGTGACATCGCAGGGTAGGGAGTGAAATCGGTGGGTAGGGAGTGACATCGGAGGGTAGGGAGTGACATCGGTGGGTAGGGAGTGACATCGGTGGGTAGGGAGTGTCATCGGAGGGTACGGAGTGACATCGCAGGTTAGGGAGTGACATCGGTGGGTAGGGAGTGACATCGCAGGGTAGGGAATGACATCGCAAGGTAGGGAGTGACATCGGTGGGTAGGGAGTGATATCGGTGGGTAGGGAGTGTCATCGGAGGGTACGGAGTGACATCGCAGGTTAGGGAGTGACATTTGTGGGTAGGGAGTGACATCGCAGGGTAGGAAATGACATCGCAAGGTAGGGAGTGACATCGGTGGGTAGGGAGTGACATCGCAGGGTAGGGAGTTACATCGCAGGGTAGGGAGTGATATCGGTGGGTAGGGAGTGTCATCGGAGGGTACGGAGTGACATCGCAAGGTAGGAAGTGACATCGGTGGGTAGGGAATTACATCGCAGGGTAGGGAGTGACATCGGTGGGGAGGGAGTGACATCGCAGTGTAGGGAGTGACATCCCAAGGTGGGGAGTGACATCGGTGGGAAGGGAGTGACATCGCAGTGTAGGAAGTGACATCGCAAGGTAGGGAGTGACATCGGTGCGTAGGGAGTGACATCGCAGTGTAGGGAGTGACATCGCAGGCTAGGGAGTGACATCGCAGTGTAGGGAGTGACATCGCAAGGTAGGGAGTGACATCGCAAGGTAGGGAGTGACATCGCAGGGTAGGGAGTGACATCGGTGGGGAGGGAGTGACATCGCAGTGTAGGGAGTGACATCGCAGGGTAGGGAGTGACATCGCAGGGTAAGGAGTGACATCGGTGGGGAGGGAGTGACATCGCAGCGTAGGAAGTGACATCGGTGGGTAGGGAGTGACATCGGTGGGTAGGGAGTGACATCGCAGGGTAGGGAGTGACATCGGTGGGTAGGGAGTGACATCGCAGTGTAGGGAGTGACATCGCAGGGTAGGGAGTGACATCGCAGGGTAGGGAGCGACATCGGTGGGGAGGGAGTGACATCGCAGGGTAGGGAGTGACATCGCAAGGTAGGGAGTGACATCGGTGGGTAGGGAGTGACATCGCAGGGTAGGGAGTGACATCGCAGGGTAGGGAGTGACATCGGTGGGGAGGGAGTGACATCGCAGTGTAGGGAGTGACATCGGTAGGTAGGGAGTGACATCGGTGGGTAGGGAGCGACATCGCAGGGTAGGGAGTGACATCGCAAGGTAGAGAGTGACATCGCAGTGTAGGGAGTGACATCGCAAGGTAGGGAGTGACATCGGTGGGTAGGAAGTGACATCGCAAGGTAGGGAGTGACATGGGTGGAGAGGGAGTGACATCGCAGTGTAGGGAGTGACATCGCAGGGTAAGGAGTGACATCGGTGGGTAGGGAGTGACATCGCAGGGTAGGGAGTGACATCGCAGGGTAGGGAGTGACATCGATGGGGAGGGAGTGACTTCGCAGTGTAGGGAGTGACGTCGGTCGGTAGGGAGTGACATCGGTGGGTAGGGATTGACATCGCAGGGTAGGGAGTGACATCGCAAGGTAGGGAGTGACATGGGTGGAGAGGGAGTGACATTGCAGTGTAGGGAGTGACATCGCAGGGTAAGGAGTGACATCGGTGGGTAGGGAGTGACATCGCAGGGTAGGGAGTGACATCGCAGGGTAAGGAGTGACATCGGTGGGTAGGGAGTGACATCGCAGTGTAGGGAGTGACATCGCAGGGTAAGGAGTGACATCGGTGGGTAGGGAGTGACATGGGGTGTAGGGAGTGACATCGCAGGGTAGGGAGTGACATCGGTGGGTAGGGAGTGACATCGGTGGGTAGGGAGTGACATCGGTGGGTAGGGAGTGACATCGGTTGGTAGGGAGTGACATCGGTGGGTAGGGATTGACATCGGTGGGTAGGGAGTGACATCGGTGGGTAGGGAGTGACATCGATGGGGAGGGAGTGACTTCGCAGGGTAGGGAGTGACGTCGGTCGGTAGGGAGTGACATCGGTGGGTAGGGAGTGACATCGCAGGGTAGGGAGTGACATCGCAGGGTAGGGAGTGACATCGCAGGGTAGGGAGTGACATCGGTGGGTAGGGAGTGACATCGCAGGGTACGGAGTGACATCGGTGGGTAGGGAGTGACATCGCAGTGTAGGGAGTGACATCGGTGGGTAGGGAGTGACATCGCAGGGTACGGAGTGACATCGCAAGGTAGGGAGTGACATCGGTGGGTAGGGAGTGACATCGGAGGGTAGGGAGTGACATCGGTGGGTAGGGAGTGACATCGGTGGGTAGGGAGTGTCATCGGAGGGTACGGAGTGACATCGCAGGTTAGGGAGTGAAATCGGTGGGTAGGGAGTGACATCGCAGGGTAGGGAGTGAAATCGGTGGGTAGGGAGTGACATCGGAGGGTAGGGAGTGACATCGGTGGGTAGGGAGTGACATCGGTGGGTAGGGAGTGTCATCGGAGGGTACGGAGTGACATCGCAGGTTAGGGAGTGACATCGGTGGGTAATGAGTGACATCGCAGGGTAGGGAATGACATCGCAAGGTAGGGAGTGACATCGGTGGGTAGGGAGTGATATCGGTGGGTAGGGAGTGTCATCGGAGGGTACGGAGTGACATCGCAGGTTAGGGAGTGACATTTGTGGGTAGGGAGTGACATCGCAGGGTAGGAAATGACATCGCAAGGTAGGGAGTGACATCGGTGGGTAGGGAGTGACATCGCAGGGTAGGGAGTTACATCGCAGGGTAGGGAATGATATCGGTGGGTAGGGAGTGTCATCGGAGGGTACGGAGTGACATCGCAAGGTAGGAAGTGACATCGGTGGGTAGGGAATTACATCGCAGGGTAGGGAGTGACATCGGTGGGGAGGGAGTGACATCGCAGTGTAGGGAGTGACATCCCAAGGTGGGGAGTGACATCGGTGGGAAGGGAGTGACATCGCAGTGTAGGGAGTGACATCACAAGGTAGGGAGTGACATCGGTGCGTAGGGAGTGACATCGCAGTGTAGGGAGTGACATCGCAGGCTAGGGAGTGACATCGCAGTGTAGGGAGTGACATCGCAAGGTAGGGAGTGACATCGCAAGGTAGGGAGTGACATCGCAGGGTAGGGAGTGACATCGGTGGGGAGGGAGTGACATCGCAGTGTAGGGAGTGACATCGCAGGGTAGGGAGTGACATCGCAGGGTAAGGAGTGACATCGGTGGGGAGGGAGTGACATCGCAGCGTAGGAAGTGACATCGGTGGGTAGGGAGTGACATCGGTGGGTAGGGAGTGACATCGCAGGGTAGGGAGTGACATCGGTGGGTAGGGAGTGACATCGCAGTGTAGGGAGTGACATCGCAGGGTAGGGAGTGACATCGCAGGGTAGGGAGCGACATCGGTGGGGAGGGAGTGACATCGCAGGGTAGGGAGTGACATCGCAAGGTAGGGAGTGACATCGGTGGGTAGGGAGTGACATCGCAGGGTAGGGAGTGACATCGCAGGGTAGGGAGTGACATCGGTGGGGAGGGAGTGACATCGCAGTGTAGGGAGTGACATCGGTAGGTAGGGAGTGACATCGGTGGGTAGGGAGCGACATCGCAGGGTAGGGAGTGACATCGCAGGGTAGAGAGTGACATCGCAGTGTAGGGAGTGACATCGCAAGGTAGGGAGTGACATCGGTGGGTAGGAAGTGACATCGCAAGGTAGGGAGTGACATGGGTGGAGAGGGAGTGACATCGCAGTGTAGGGAGTGACATCGCAGGGAAAGGAGTGACATCGGTGGGTAGGGAGTGACATCGCAGGGTAGGGAGTGACATCGCAGGGTAGGGAGTGACATCGATGGGGAGGGAGTGACTTCGCAGTGTAGGGAGTGACGTCGGTCGGTAGGGAGTGACATCGGTGGGTAGGGATTGACATCGCAGGGTAGGGAGTGACATCGCAAGGTAGGGAGTGACATGGGTGGAGAGGGAGTGACATTGCAGTGTAGGGAGTGACATCGCAGGGTAAGGAGTGACATCGGTGGGTAGGGAGTGACATCGCAGGGTAGGGAGTGACATCGCAGGGTAAGGAGTGACATCGTTGGGTAGGGAGTGACATCGCAGTGTAGGGAGTGACATCGCAGGGTAAGGAGTGACATCGGTGGGTAGGGAGTGACATGGGGTGTAGGGAGTGACATCGCAGGGTAGGGAGTGACATCGGTGGGTAGGGAGTGACATCGGTGGGTAGGGAGTGACATCGGTGGGTAGGGAGTGACATCGGTGGGTAGGGAGTGACATCGGTGGGTAGGGATTGACATCGGTGGGTAGGGAGTGACATCGGTGGGTAGGGAGTGACATCGATGGGGAGGGAGTGACTTCGCAGGGTAGGGAGTGAGTCGGTCGGTAGGGAGTGACATCGGTGGGTAGGGAGTGACATCGCAGGGTAGGGAGTGACATCGCAGGGTAGGGAGTGACATCGCAGGGTAGGGAGTGACATCGCAAGGTAGGGAGTGACATCGTTGGGTAGGGAGTGACATCGCAGGGTAGGGAGTGACATCGCAGGGTAGGGAGTGACATCGCAAGGTAGGGAGTGACATCGTTGGGTAGGGAGTGACATCGCAGGGTAGGGAGTGACATCGGTTGGGAGGGAGTGACATCGCAGTGTAGGGAGTGACATCGCAAGGTAGGGAGTGACATCGGTGGGTAGGGAGTGACATCGCAGGGTAGGGAGTGACATCGCAGGGTAGGGAGTGACATCGGTGGGGAGGGAGTGACATCGCAGTGTAGGGAGTGACGTCGGTCGGTAGGGAGTGACATCGGTGGGTAGGGAGTGACATTGCAGTGTAGGGAGTGACATCGCAAGGGTATGCAGTGACATCGGCGGGTAGGGAGTGACATCGCAGTGTAGGGAGTGACATCGGTGGGTAGGGAGTGACATCGCAGGGTATGTAGTGACATCGGTGGGTAGGGAGTGACATCGGTGAGTAGGGAGTGACATCGCAGGGTAGGGAGTGACATCGCAAGGTAGGGAGTGACATCGCAGGGTAGGGTGTGACATCGCAGGGTAGAGAGTGACATCGCAGGGTAGGGAGTGACATCGGTGGGTAGGGAGTGACATCGGAGGGTAGGGAGTGACATCGGAAGGTACGGAGTGACATCGGAAGGTAGGGAGTGACATCGCACTGTAGGGAGTGACATCGCAGGGTAGGGAGTGACATCGGTGGGTAGGGAGTGACATCGCAGGATACGGAGTGACATCGATGGGTAGGGAGTGACATCGCAGGGTAGAGAGTGACATCTGTTGATCTAGACGTCATCTCGAGTAGATAGGTGCGTAGGCTTTTACATTGGTGAACACCGGGTACCCAATATCAATAATGTATAGGCCTCTCTCCAAATACATATCTCTCTCCTGCCACTCAAACCATACTTGAGCGGGCTATATGATTACCCCTCCCCGCCCCCGCCACCCCCACCCTCCCTTAAGTCTGCCAATCCCTGATTCGTATCTTGGCTGCTGACTGTCGACTGTGAGTGGTACACAGCACGGCCGTCGACTGTTAGTGGTACACAGCACGGCCGTCGACTGTGAGTGGTACACAGCAAGGCCGTCGACTGTGAGTGGTACACAGCACGGCCGTCGACTGTGAGTGGTACACAGCACGGCCGTCGACTGTGAGTGGTGCACAGCGAGGCCGTCGACTGTGAGTGGTACACAGCGAGGCCGTCGACTGTGAGTGGTACACAGCACGGCCGTCGACTGTGAGTGGTACACAGCACGGCCGTCGACTGTGAGTGGTACACAGCACGGCCGTCGACTGTGAGTGGTACACAGCACGGCCGTCGACTGTGAGTGGTACACAGCACGGCCGTCGACTGTGAGTGGTACACAGCACGGCTGTCGACTGTGAGTGGTACACAGCACGGCCGTCGACTGTGAGTGGTACACAGCACGGCCGTCGACTGTGAGTGGTACACAGCACGGCCGTCGACTGTGAGTGGTACACAGCACGGCCGTCGACTGTGAGTGGTACACAGCACGGCTGTCGACTGTGAGTGGTACACAGCACGGCCGTCGACTGTGAGTGGTACACAGCACGGCTGTCGACTGTGAGTGGTACACAGCACGGCCGTCGACTGTGAGTGGTACACAGCACGGCTGTCGACTGTGAGTGGTACACAGCACGGCCGTCGACTGTGAGTGGTACACAGCACGGCCGTCGACTGTGAGTGGTACACAGCACGGCCGTCGACTGTGAGTGGTACACAGCACGGCCGTCGACTGTGAGTGGTACACAGCACGGCCGTCGACTGTGAGTGGTACACAGCACGGCCGTCATCACTGCTAACCACCATCCCGTCTGCTAGGTATTTACCTTGCTCCTTAAGATATTGGTCGAAGTTGGTGCTCTGCTCCAACTTCCACAGTCCACTGAAGTCGGCAGGTGGCGCTGCCATGCTGGGGGACGCGTCAGACTCCCGCTGCCCTGTCGCGTGCTCCTCGCGCAGACTGCTACTGGTGACAGACAGACCTATGCACTACCGTCCTATTGTCGTGGCTTGTTCTGACGTCATCTATCAGTACGTTGGTTTGTGTGTGTGCGCGCTCTGTATGTCGCAAAACGCAACATTTCGTTCTGTAAGATTACCTATCGATATGCGTTATCATATCATAACAAAACGCGACGTTTCACTGATCTGCTAAACAACACCGAGGCGTTGAGCGATCGTGAGCGGTGACGACTGCCGCGGCGCGAGTTTGTGTGTGTATGAGGTGGGGGGTGGGGGGGGGGGTCAAGCTGGGAGCGTGGGATAATTGAGTTGGCTGCTATGAAACTACGAAAATGTGCATGGTAGGAAGGTAGAAACTATAAATGTAGACCGAAACTAAATAAACGGGCAGTTTGATTTCAGCTGTCCACCGAGTGAGATCGTTGAACCTGCATGGGGGCGAAACTAAAGAGGGACTTTTACTTTTGGGATTGGGCCAACAATTGGGAGGATGCTCACTATAGCGACAGTTTTATAGCTGTCGGATCTGAGAGGTCAATCTAGATCTAAGGTGTTGAGTCGGGATCTGAGGGGCCAAATACGTCACAAATAAAGTCGCAGTCAAGTCAATTGTTAAGGTCAAGGTCATTGTAGTGGACCGAAGACATAATCCGGATTTTACATTTTACGTCATTGTCACCCTACGGGTGACGCAATCTCGGTTACAAATGTAGCTGAGTTATAAGAAAACTAGTGTTGACCGCGTGTCACGTGTCAATGGCGTGGACAGAGTGGTTGTCAAGGTCCGGTGTACAGCCTCCTCTCGACATGGTAACCACTACAGAGTAGGCAAGGCGACATGGTAGTCACTACACTGTAGACAGGGCGACATGGTAGCCACTACACTGTAGACAGGGCGACATGGTAGCCACTCCATTTTAGACAGGGCGACATGGTAGCCACTGCACTGTAGATAGGGCGACATGGTAGCCACTACATTGTAGGCAAGGCGACATGGTATCCACTAGGCTGTAGACAGGGCGACATGGTAGTCACTCCACTGTAGGCAAGGCAACATGGTAGCCACTCCATTTTAGACAGGGCGACATGGTAGCCAATGCACTGTAGATAGGGCGACATGGTAGCCACTACACTGTAGACAGGGCGACATGGTAGCCACTCCATTTTAGACAGGGCGACATGGTAACCACTACAGAGTAGGCAAGGCGACATGGTAGTCACTACACTGTAGACAGGGCGACATGGTAGCCACTACACTGTAGACAGGGCGACATGGTAGCCACTCCATTTTAGACAGGGCGACATGGTAGCCACTGCACTGTAGATAGGGCGACATGGTAGCCACTACATTGTAGGCAAGGCGACATGGTAGCCACTACACTGTAGACAGGTCGACAAGGCTGATTGGTTGACTTGTGGTGGTGATTGGGTGACCTGTGATGGGTCGATGGGTGGATGGGTGACCTGTTGTGGGTTATTGGGTGGCCTGTGGTGAGTGATTGGGTGATCTGTGATGAGTGGATGGGTGGATGGCGACCTGCTGTGGGTGATTGGGTGGCCTGTAGTGAGTGGGTGGGTGACCTGTGGCTGGTGACCTGTGGTGGGTGACCTGTGGTGGGTGAGTGAGTGACCTGTCGTGGGTAAATGGTGAACAGTGATGGGTGATTGGGTGATCTGTTGTGGGTAAATGGAGACCTGTGATGGGTGGATGGGTGACCTGCTGTGGGTGATTGGGTGACTTGTAGTGAATGCGTGAGTGACCTGAGGTGGGTAAGTGGGTGACCTGTGGTGTATGAGTGGGTGAGCTGTGGTGGATGAGTGAGTGACCTGTGGTGGATGAGTAAGTGACCTGAGGTGGGTGAGTGGGTGACCTGTGGTGGATGAGTGAGTGACCTGAGGTGGGTGATCTGTGGTGGATGAGTGAGTGACCTGAGGTGGGTGAGTGAGTGACCTGAGGTGGGTGAGTGGGTGACCTGAGGTGGGTGAGTGAGTGACCTGAGGTGGGTGAGTGAGTGACCTGAGGTGGGTGAGTGGGTGACCTGAGGTGGGTGAGTGGGTGAGTGAGTGACCTGAGGTGGGTGAGTGGGTGACCTGTGGTGGATGAGTGAGTGACCTGAGGTGGGTGACCTGTGGTGGATGAGTGAGTGACCTGAGGTGGGTGAGTGAGTGACCTGAGGTGGGTGAGTGGGTGACCTGTGGTGGGTGAGTGAGTGACCTGTGGTGGATGAGTGAGTGGCCTGTGGTGGGTGAGTGGGTTACCTGAGGTGGGTGAGTGGGCGAGTGGGGACAGATTTGACGAAACCAATCGTAGACTTATAAATTTATTACCTGCAAGGTAACAATGCAAACATGATTGAAAACGAGTTCTACTCTAGGCAACAGGAGCTTCTTGATCTCTGAGCGATGGACGATTTGTAAGCGACGCTGTAAGATCTCGCTGAGTCATGTGTTATTACCCAGGGTGGGAACGACAGGTTACATCATATTCCTTTATGCATTCTTACTTTTGTCAGAACTTCCATATATTGTTTTGCGTTGGGTGGATAATCTGCTGGCTAGAGTGGATCGAGTCCAGGGCTTGAGGGACGTCACGTGGTCACCGGTCGGACACTCGTGTGTAGTACACTTCACGGGTCTAGTGACAGGGGGCGCCGCGTGGCGAGTCAGGTAAATCACGACAGCGAGACCGCCGGGTCCTAGTGACGCGGCAGATTGGTCCCCCCTAGTGACGCGGCAGATTGGTCACTCCTAGCGACGCGGCAGATTGGTCACTCCTAGCGACGCGGCAGATTGGTCACTCCTAGCGACGTGGCACATTGGTCACTCCTAGCGACGTGGCAGATTGGTCACTCCTAGCGACGCGGCAGATTGGTCACTCCTAGCGACGTGGCAGATTGGTCACTCCTAGTGACGCGGCAGATTGGTCACTCCTAGCGACGCGGTAGATTGTTCATTTCTAGCGACGCGGCAGATTCATCATTCCTAGCGACGCGGAAGATTGGTCACTCCTAGCGACGCGGCAGATTCATCATTCCTAGCGACGCGGCAGATTGGTCACTCCTAGCGACGTGGCAGATTGGTCACTCCTAGTGACACGGTAGATTGTTCATTCCTAGCGACGCGGCAGATTCATCATTCCTAGTGAGGCAGCAGATTCATCATTCCTAGTGAGGCAGCAGATTCATCATTCCTAGTGAGGCAGCAGATTCATCATTCCTAGTGAGGCAGCAGATTCATCATTCCTAGTGAGGCAGCAGATTCATCATTCCTAGCGAGGCAGCAGATTCATCATTCCTAGTGAGGCAGCAGATTCATCATTCCTAGTGAGGCAGCAGATTCATCATTCCTAGTGACGTGGCAGATTGTTCATTCCTAGCCACACGGCAGATTCACATTTTCTTATAAAAGCGTTTGCACACGACCCCTCCTGTCTCGAAGGTCTGCAACAAAACGAGCAAAACGAATCAATCATATAATTCGTCTGCTACACATACGAAGGGGGGGGGGGGGCAAGGGGGGGTCGTGTTCCCTAACAACGAAGAAAAAGTTTCTTTATTCTCAGATCACGATAAATTAAATGAAGAACTCCCCGCATACAATGGAAGGGGCGGATACATGATATAGATTGGCTTTTTCCCAAATCACGGTTATTTAATATTAAAATTCTCAGTTCACGATTAATGAAAATGCTTGATCACGACGGTGGGCTAATATCCCATTCTCAGTGAGCTCACGAAGAATTTTACGTTCATCATTCTCAGTTCATGTATAAATGAAGCCCATTCCCGAGGAAGGGAAATATCCCTTATCACTCCCGCCCCCCCGCCCCCGCCCCCAAATACCACACTCACACCATGTAGCTTTATCAATACAATAGTATATTAATATATTACACCTATGATGCCTTTTGTTTATTACTACTGGTATGTTATTACCATAATTATTTTAGTTGATTCATTCCATATTAACTATGAAGCTGACATTCCTTAGAGCTTGGCAGACAATGATGTTCACATCGACGGGATACATCAACAGCCCATGATTTGTGACAGGATTTCACGACATGGCGGCAGTACTATCTACACCACTGACAGGGACGTGGGGTGGCAGTACTATCTACAAGACTGACAGGGACATGGGGCGGCAGTACTATCTACACCACTGACAGGGACATTGGGGCGGCAGTACTATCTACACCAATGACAGGGACATGGGGTGGCAGTACTATCTACACCAATGACAGGGACATGGGGCGGCAGTACTATCTACACCACTGACAGGGACATGGGGTGGCAGTACTATCTACACCACTGACAGGGACATGGGGTGGCAGTGCTATCTACACCACTGACAGGGACATGGGTCGACAGTACTATCTACACCACTGACAGGGACATGGGGTGGCAGTACTATCTACACCACTGACAGGGACATGGGGCGGCAGTACTATCTACACCACTGACAGGGACATGGGGCGGCAGTACTATCTACACCACTGACAGGGACATTGGGGCGGCAGTACTATCTACACCACTGACAGGGACATGAGGCGGCAGTACTATCTACACCAATGACAGGGACATGGGGCGGCAGTACTATCTACACCACTGACAGGGACATGGGGTGGCAGTACTATCTACACCACTGACAGGGACATGGGGTGGCAGTGCTATCTACACCACTGACAGGGACATGGGTCGACAGTACTATCTACACCACTGACAGGGACATGGGGTGGCAGTACTATCTACACCACTGACAGGGACATGGGGCGGCAGTACTATCTACACCACTGACAGGGACATGGGGCAGCAGTACTATCTACACCACTGACAGGGACATGGGCGGCAGTACTCTCTACACCACTGACAGGGACATGGGCGGCAGTACTATCTACACCACTGACAGGGACATGGGGTGGCAGTACTATCTACACCACTGACAGGGATATGGGCGGCAGTACTATCCACACAACTGACAGGGACATGGGCGGCAGTACTATCTCCACCACTGACAGGGACATGGGGTGGCAGTACTATCTACACCACTGACAGGGACATGGGCGGCAGTACTATCCACACCACTGACAGGGACATGGGCGGCAGTACTATCTACACCACTGACAGGGACATGGGGCGGCAGTACTATCTACACCACTGACAGGGACATGAGCCGCAGTACTATCTACACCACTGACAGGGACATGGGGCGGCAGTACTATCTACATCACTGACAGGGACATGGGGCGGCAGTACTATCTACAATACTGACACGGACATGGGCGGCAGTACTATCTACACCACTGACAGGGACATGGGCGGCAGTACTATCTACACCACTGACAGGGACATGGGGCGACAGTACTATCTACACCACTGACAGGGACATGGGGCGGCAGTACTATCAACAATACTGACAGGGACATGGGGCGGCAGTACTATCTACACCACTGACAGGGACATGGGGCGGCAGTACTATCTACACCACTGACTGGGACATGGGGCGGCAGTACTCTCTACACCACTGACAGGGACATGGGGCGACAGTACTATCTACACCACTGACAGGGACATGGGGTGGCAGTGCTATCTACACCACTGACAGGGACATGGGTCGACAGTACTATCTACACCACTGACAGGGACATGGGGTGGCAGTACTATCTACACCACTGACAGGGACATGGGGCGGCAGTACTATCTACACCACTGACAGGGACATGGGGCAGCAGTACTATCTACACCACTGACAGGGACATGGGCGGCAGTACTCTCTACACCACTGACAGGGACATGGGCGGCAGTACTATCTACACCACTGACAGGGACATGGGGTGGCAGTACTATCTACACCACTGACAGGGATATGGGCGGCAGTACTATCCACACAACTGACAGGGACATGGGCGGCAGTACTATCTCCACCACTGACAGGGACATGGGGTGGCAGTACTATCTACACCACTGACAGGGACATGGGCGGCAGTACTATCCACACCACTGACAGGGACATGGGCGGCAGTACTATCTACACCACTGACAGGGACATGGGGCGGCAGTACTATCTACACCACTGACAGGGACATGAGCCGCAGTACTATCTACACCACTGACAGGGACATGGGGCGGCAGTACTATCTACATCACTGACAGGGACATGGGGCGGCAGTACTATCTACAATACTGACACGGACATGGGCGGCAGTACTATCTACACCACTGACAGGGACATGGGGCGGCAGTACTATCTACACCACTGACAGGGACATGGGGCGGCAGTACTATCTACACCACTGACAGGGACATGGGGCGGCAGTACTATCTACACCACTGACTGGGACATGGGGCGGCAGTACTCTCTACACCACTGACAGGGACATGGGGCGACAGTACTATCTACACCACTGACAGGGACATGGGGCGGCAGTACTATCTACAATACTGACAGGGACATGGGGCGGCAGTACTATCTACACCACTGACAGGGACATGGGGCGGCAGTACTATCTACACCACTGACTGGGACATGGGGCGGCAGTACTCTCTACACCACTGACAGGGACATGGGGCGGCAGTACTATCTACACCACTGACAGGGACATGGGGCGGCAGTACTATCTACAATACTGACAGGGACATGGGGCGGCAGTACTATCTACACCACTGACAGGGACATGGGGCGGCAGTACTATCTACACCACTGACAGGGACATGGGGCGGCAGTACTATCTACAATACTGACACGGACATGGGCGGCAGTACTATCTACACCACTGACAGAGACATGGGCGGCAGTACTATCTACACCACTGACAGGGACATGGGGCGACAGTACTATCTACACCACTGACAGGGACATGGGGCGGCAGTACTATCTACAATACTGACAGGGACATGGGGCGGCAGTACTATCTACACCACTGACAGGGACATGGGGCGGCAGTACTATCTACACCACTGACTGGGACATGGGTCGGCAGTACTCTCTACACCACTGACAGGGACATGGGGCGACAGTACTATCTACACCACTGACAGGGACATGGGGCGGCAGTACTATCTACAATACTGACAGGGACATGGGGCGGCAGTACTATCTACACCACTGACAGGGACATGGGGCGGCAGTACTATCTACACCACTGACTGGGACATGGGGCGGCAGTACTCTCTACACCACTGACAGAGACATGGGGCGGCAGTACTATCTAAACCACTGACAGGGACATGGGGCGGCAGTACCGTCTACACCACTGACAGGGACATGGGGCGGGAGTACTATCTACACCACTGACAGGGACATGGGGCGGCAGTACCATCAACACCACTGATAGGGACATGGGGCGGCAGTACTCTCTACACCACTGACAGGGACATGGGGCGGCAGTACTATCTACACCACTGACTGGGACATGGGGCGGCAGTACTCTCTACACCACTGACAGGGACATGGGGCGGCAGTACTATCTACACCACTGACTGGGACATGGGGCGGCAGTACTCTCTACACCACTGACAGGGACATGGGGCGGCAGTACTATCTACACCACTGACAGGGACATGGGGCGGCAGTACTCTCTACACCACTGACAGGGACATGGGGCGGCAGTACTATCTACACCACTGACAGGGACATGGGGCGGCAGTACTATCTACACCACTGACTGGGACATGGGGCGGCAGTACTCTCTACACCACTGACAGGGACATGGGGCGGCAGTACTATCTACACCACTGACAGGGACATGGGGTGGCAGTACTATCTACACCACTGACAGGGACATGGGCGGCAGTACTATCCACACCACTGACAGGGACATGGGCGGCAGTACTATCTACACCACTGACAGGGACATGGGGCGGCAGTACTATCTACACCACTGACAGGGACATGAGCCGCAGCACTATCTACACCACTGACAGGGACATGGGGCGGCAGTACTATCTACATCACTGACAGGGACATGGGGCGGCAGTACTATCTACAATACTGACACGGACATGGGCGGCAGTACTATCTACACCACTGACAGGGACATGGGCGGCAGTACTATCTACACCACTGACAGGGACATGGGGCGACAGTACTATCTACACCACTGACAGGGACATGGGGCGGCAGTACTATCAACAATACTGACAGGGACATGGGGCGGCAGTACTATCTACACCACTGACAGGGACATGGGGCGGCAGTACTATCTACACCACTGACTGGGACATGGGGCGGCAGTACTCTCTACACCACTGACAGGGACATGGGGCGGCAGTACTATCTACACCACTGACTGGGACATGGGGCGGCAGTACTCTCTACACCACTGACAGGGACATGGGGCGGCAGTACTATCTACACCACTGACTGGGACATGGGGCGGCAGTACTCTCTACACCACTGACAGGGACATGGGGCGGCAGTACTATCTACACCACTGACAGGGACATGGGGCGGCAGTACTCTCTACACCACTGACAGGGACATGGGGCGGCAGTACTATCTACACCACTGACTGGGACATGGGGCGGCAGTACTCTCTACACCACTGACAGGGCCATGGGGCGACAGTACTATCTACACCACTGACAGGGACATGGGGCGGCAGTACTATCTACAATACTGACAGGGACATGGGGCGGCAGTACTATCTACACCACTGACAGGGACATGGGGCGGCAGTACTATCTACACCACTGACTGGGACATGGGGCGGCAGTACTCTCTACACCACTGACAGGGACATGGGGCGGCAGTACTATCTAAACCACTGACAGGGACATGGGGCGGCAGTACCGTCTACACCACTGACAGGGACATGGGGCGGGAGTACTATCTACACCAGTGACAGGGACATGGGGCGGCAGTACCATCAACACCACTGATAGGGACATGGGGCGGAAGTACTCTCTACACCACTGACAGGGACATGGGGCGGCAGTACCATCAACACCACTGATAGGGACATGGGGCGGCAGTACTCTCTACACCACTGACAGGGACATGGGGCGGAAGTACGCTCTACACCACTGACAGGGACATGGGGCGGCAGTACTCTCTACACCACTGACAGGGACATGGGGCGGCAGTACTATCTACACCACTGACAGGAACATGGGGCAGCAGTACTATCTACACCACTGACAGGGACATGGGCGGCAGTACTCTCTACACCACTGACAGGGACATGGGCGGCAGTACTATCTACACCACTGACAGGGACATGGGGTGGCAGTACTATCTACACCACTGACAGGGATATGGGCGGCAGTACTATCCACACAACTGACAGGGACATGGGCGGCAGTACTATCTCCACCACTGACAGGGACATGGGGTGGCAGTACTATCTACACCACTGACAGGGACATGGGCGGCAGTACTATCCACACCACTGACAGGGACATGGGCGGCAGTACTATCTACACCACTGACAGGGACATGGGGCGGCAGTACTATCTACACCACTGACAGGGACATGAGCCGCAGTACTATCTACACCACTGACAGGGACATGGGGCGGCAGTACTATCTGCATCACTGACAGGGACATGGGGCGGCAGTACTATCTACAATACTGACACGGACATGGGCGGCAGTACTATCTACACCACTGACAGGGACATGGGCGGCAGTACTATCTACACCACTGACAGGGACATGGGGCGACAGTACTATCTACACCACTGACAGGGACATGGGGCGGCAGTACTATCAACAATACTGACAGGGACATGGGGCGGCAGTACTATCTACACCACTGACAGGGACATGGGGCGGCAGTACTATCTACACCACTGACTGGGACATGGGGCGGCAGTACTCTCTACACCACTGACAGGGACATGGGGCGACAGTACTATCTACACCACTGACAGGGACATGGGGCGGCAGTACTATCTACAATACTGACAGGGACATGGGGCGGCAGTACTATCTACACCACTGACAGGGACATGGGGCGGCAGTACTATCTACACCACTGACTGGGACATGGGGCGGCAGTACTCTCTACACCACTGACAGGGACATGGGGCGGCAGTACTATCTACACCACTGACAGGGACATGGGGCGGCAGTACTATCTACAATACTGACAGGGACATGGGGCGGCAGTACTATCTACACCACTGACAGGGACATGGGGCGGCAGTACTATCTACACCACTGACAGGGACATGGGGCGGCAGTACTATCTACAATACTGACACGGACATGGGCGGCAGTACTATCTACACCACTGACAGAGACATGGGCGGCAGTACTATCTACACCACTGACAGGGACATGGGGCGACAGTACTATCTACACCACTGACAGGGACATGGGGCGGCAGTACTATCTACAATACTGACAGGGACATGGGGCGGCAGTACTATCTACACCACTGACAGGGACATGGGGCGGCAGTACTATCTACACCACTGAC
The DNA here is from genome assembly GCA_964019135.1 of Arenicola marina. Taxonomy (NCBI): domain Eukaryota; kingdom Metazoa; phylum Annelida; class Polychaeta; family Arenicolidae; genus Arenicola; species Arenicola marina. The sequence continues at coordinate 46,296,688 of OZ025253.1, read as the reverse complement.
TGGGACATGGGGCGGCAGTACTCTCTACACCACTGACAGGGACATGGGGCGACAGTACTATCTACACCACTGACAGGGACATGGGGCGGAAGTACTATCTACAATACTGACAGGGACATGGGGCGGCAGTACTATCTACACCACTGACAGGGACATGGGGCGGCAGTACTATCTACACCACTGACAGGGACATGGGGCGGCAGTACTCTCTACACCACTGACAGGGACATGGGGCGGCAGTACTATCTAAACCACTGACAGGGACATGGGGCGGCAGTACCGTCTACACCACTGACAGGGACATGGGGCGGGAGTACTATCTACACCACTGACAGGGACATGGGGCGGCAGTACTATCTACACCACTGACAGGGACATGGGGCGGCAGTACTATCTACACCACTGACAGGGACATGGGGCGGCAGTACTATCTACACCACTGACAGGGACATGGGGCGGCAGATCTAGGATTATGTAAAAGGCGGGGGGGGGGAAGCAGGATAAAGAGGGGTCCATAGCAGTGCCAAGGGAGGCAGGGGCGGGGCAACGCCTCAGGTGACGTGCAATTTGCATTGCCCCCCCCCCCTGGAGACCTCCCCCCCCCCCTATGACGCGCGTACACACCACAAGCATCTCGTCACTGATGATCTCCCGGGTCTGAGTGAAGTCCTTCTTGTTCTTGTCGAGAGCCTTGTAATGGAGCACTAACTTGTCACCATCCCACTTCGTGGAACACTGCAAGAGATATCGCGGCCCATAGTAAAGCTACTCATACGGCAATAATCTGTTCATGGTCATTGCTTTAAATGTCACAGAACATTTTGTCTGCTCTTCTTAGTGTAAACTAATGCATCACCATATGTAACTTCAGTATACGCGGGTAAGACAAGGCATCGATATGCAAAAGTTGATGACGTAGTACACAGCAACGCCCCCCCCCCCGTATCGTATTGTGGAGGCTGGACGCCATGTTAGAAATGCTCGTGGTCGTCCTCTGGGTGGGGAGAGATGTATGGGAGTAAAATGGGACCGCTCTATCCGACCACAATCTCCGCGTTCGGTTATGCACTTCGCGTAGTCCGACTACTCCGCTCGCATACGCGAACTCACCCTCCGCGATAGGGGCTTGTAGATGAAGACGAGCAACAGACCGATGCACGGGCAAGCGACCGGCTATATAAGCAAGCGACCCGATTGTCCAAACCAGTATTATAAACGTTTGATTACAATCTGACCTTCATTTCTTCGATTGTATTCTTTGCCAAGATAATTTGGTGCCGCTCCTGAGAACTATTTCTCTTAGCGGATATGTTTTACCCGGTGATTATGATGTCGCGAATCAAGTAGTTCGGAAGAGGGCGGAGCTAGGGGCGGAAGTTTAATTGGAATTTTATGTTTAACTTTACCGTAACGATTACGACCACATCACCCTGCAATGCCTTTTTTATGCCTGCTTGTAAATAAAAAAATACTGGCGTCTATTCTAGACAGTGGCGAAGGTGTGAAGTAACTAAATAACCATGGTGAGGATGGGGCATGTCCCTCACCCTGTATCTGTTCTTGATCACCGACATGTGCACCACCGTGTCGAACTCGTCCCCGATGATGAACTTGGCCTCCTGGTTGCCGAACGGCTTGTACACCTTGATGGTCAGCGTGTCGCCGTCCTGATGGATCTCGTGCACTGGGATCACCGTCAGCGCCACCTTGCGACCAAGTACGTTCACATCTGCAAGTGGAGATATTGAACAACAGACCATGCTAGGCTGGGAACCGGCCTGCTCGCAGCGCGCAGCGTGCAGCGTCAATGTCAACATAAAACAATGTCCACGTCCAACATCTTAATTTGTGTGTGTTAATAATAGTGCTTCGTGGTTTATTAGTCATAATATATGGTGAGGTTTAAGAATCTCATAAATAATGTTTCATTTTGTTTCTAATGATACCGGTTAATAATGCTTAATAACGATCCAGATGGGTCCATTTTCACTCAGATTGTAATTATTACAGTCCTTCGTATCATATAGATTTGATAGTCCCACTGGGATCTCCCCACCCCCGCCTTTCTAATCCCGGCTATGAACACCTAGCTACGACCTTATGTCAGGAATTACTACAGGGCCACTTCACCGCTCCACCGTGTGCTCGTTGAATTTGTCCGTGGCCGCCAGTCCGTCGTCCTACGTGTTATATATTTTCCTTCGTTGGGGTGTTCAGGGCAAAGGTTACAGGGGTATATTTCGTAGGTAGATTGCTGCGTCGTCAAGAAAAAACCTGCTCTATGACCAACATTCTCCCTCTGCGGCGTACACCGCCGCCTGGCGTCTGATGTGCACACGATATGGAGCGACCTCATACACCACGGCTAGAGGTATACACGATATGGACCGACCCCATACACCACCGCTAGAGGTATACACGATATGGGCCGACCCCATACACCACCGCTAGAGGTATACACGATATGGACCCATCCCACACACCACCGCTAGAGGTATACACGATATGGGTCGACCCCATACACCACCACTAGAGGTATACACGATATGGGCCGACCCCATACACCACCACTAGAGGTATACACGATATGGACCGCCCCCATACACCACCACTAGAGGCATACACGATATGGACCGACCCCATACACCACCGCTAGAGGTATACACGATATGGGCCGACCCCATACACCATCACTAGAGGTATACACGATATGGACCGACCCCATACACCACCACTAGAGGTATACACGATATGGGCCGACCCCATACACCACCGCTAGAGGTATACACGATAAGGACCGACCCCATACACCACCACTAGAGGTATACACGATAAGGACCGACTCCATACACCACTACTAGAGGTATACACGATATGGACCGACCCCATACACCGCCACTAGAGGTATACACGATATGGGCCGACCCCATACACCACCGCTAGAGATATACACGATATGGACCGACCCCACACACCGCCACTAGAGGTATACACGATATGGGCCGACCCCACACACCGCCACTAGAGGTATACACGATATGGGCCGACCCCACACACCGCCACTAGAGGTATACACGATATGGGCCGACCCCATGCACCACCGCTAGAGGTATACACGATATGGACCGACCCCATACACCAATACTAGAGGTATACACGATATGGACCGACCCCATACACCGCCACTAGAGGTATACACGATATGGGCCGACCCCATACACCACCGCTAGAGATATACACGATATGGGCCGACCCCACACACCGCCACTAGAGGTATACACGATATGGGCCGACCCCACACACCGCCACTAGAGGTATACACGATATGGGCCGACCCCACACACCGCCACTAGAGGTATACACGATATGGGCCGACCCCATACACCACCGCTAGAGGTATACACGATATGGGCCGACCCCATACACCACCGCTAGAGGTATACACGATATGGGCCGACTCCATACACCGCCACTAGAGGTATACACGATATGGGCCGACCCCATGCACCACCACTAGAGGTATACACGATATGGGCCGACCCCATACACCGCCACTAGAGGTATACACGATATGGGCCCACCCCATACACCGCCACTAGAGGTATACACGATATGGGCCGACCCCACACACCACCACTAGAGGTATAATTACACAAAAGGCATGAGATACTAAATACTTAATATGTACTTTATGTCATATATAGTGAATTTGATTAAATAAATGTTATTATATTGTTTAAGTGCATAGTTAGGGAAATAATTCCTAGTTACATCCTGTCTGGCGAGATTCCAACAGATTGACAACAAGACCAATGTTCTCACTGAACAAGTTACGCTGTAAGTATTACGATCAATGTTGGTACATCTCAAACATATGAGACATCACTGTTACCATGGTGACGGTGAGGGGTGACCTTTTGTTAACATGGTGACGGTGAGGGGTGTCCTTTTGTGCGCCAGAAGTGATTTGCCGACCAGCGCGACGTCTTTAGATTAGCTTTGTGATATTAGATGGGACAGATATTATATTGGAAAGAGGTAGGTGGGGAAGAGGTTTTTGGAAGTGACACAATGGGTTTCACATTGCACTTTATCAGACATTTATCAATCTACCCAATTGGTTACCTATACTTTCAAACAAATTATTTGCACTCGATTGTGTAGCTAGTTAATTTTAAACTAATCAATCCATTGGACAACCGGGTACTTAGAAACTGTTTAGCTTGTACTCCATGTCCTACAGAACATATCAGCCCTGCTCGGCCAGACACTTTCGCTAGATTCGATCAGACCTCTACTCACCTTGGGCAGCCAGATACTCTTCAAACTGGTCGCTTCGGTTTAACTTCCATTTTCCGCTGAAGTTTGGCCTCGCCATTTTAACGGACTCTGTCGCGGGATTCATGATTCGTGGACTGAGCGGAATTAACAGCGCCCGGTGTCGTCGCCTTGTTGGGGAGAGTGCGTGGCGAGGTGAGAGCCGGGTGACACGTCGACCCCTCCTACTTCTAGTCACCAAGTGGTCACTGCTGCGATCGGGAGGAATGAGAGTGAAGCATCCACAAGTACTGGGTGCCCCTGCCGCACCCACCCACCTACTCACCCATTTGCCCCTGCCGCACCAACTTACCCACCCACCCCTTTGGCCCCGCCACATCCACCCTCCCACCCACCCCTGTGCCCCGGCCGCATCCACCCGCTCCTTTGGCTGAAGCACCCACCCCCACACCCCCTTGCCCCTGCCGCACCCACTCACCCACCCTCCCCTTTACCCCTACCGCACCCACCGACCCACCCACCCCTTTGGCTTTGCCGCATCAATCGACCCTCACACAACTTTGCCCCTGCAGCACCCAACCAACCACCCACCCCTTGACCCCTACCGCACCCACCAACCCTCCCACCCCTTTCGCATCCACCCAACCACCCACCCCTTGACCCCTCCCGCACCCACCAACCCTCCCACCCCTTTCGCATCCACCCAACCACCCACCCCTTGACCCCTCCCGCACCCACCAACCCTCCCACCCCTTTCGCATCCACCCAACCACCCACCCCTTTGGCCGGGCCGCACCAATCCACCCCCCCACTCCTTTGCCCCTGTCACATCCACCCAAACACCCACCCCTTTGGCCCTGCCGCAGCCACCCCTCTGGCCCTGCCGCACCCACGCACCCACCCACCCCTCTGGCCCTGCCGCACCCACCCACCCGCCCACCCCTCTGGCCCTGCCGCACCCACCCATCCTCCCACCCCTCTGGCCCTGCCGCACCCACCCGCCCACCCACCCCTCTGGCCCTGCCGCACCCACGCACCCACCCACCCCTCTGGCCCTGCCGCACCCACCCACCCGCCCACCCCTCTGGCCCTGCCGCACCCACCCATCCTCCCACCCCTCTGGCCCTGCCGCACCCACCCGCCCACCCACCCCTCTGGCCCTGCCGCACCCACCTACCCGCCCACCCCTCTGGCCCTGCCGCACCCCCCCCCCTCTGGCCCTGCCGCACCCATCTACCCGCCCACCCCTCTGGCCCTGCCGCACACACCCACCCGCCCACCCCTCTGGCCCTGCCGCACCCACCTACCCGCCCACCCCTCTGGCCCTGCCGCACCCACCTACCCGCCCACCCCTCTGGCCCTGCCGCACCCACCTACCCGCCCACCCCTCTGGCCTAGACGTGCCGTTGCCCTGGCGAGGAGAGGAGCAGTCAGGGCGATGGCAGGGCCAGACGGACACGTGAGGGATTGGTCGTCCTGGACCCGTGTGGCAGGCGTCACGTGTTGTCGGTCCGCGCCGCCCGACCAAGGCTGCAGACGGAATCCCGCCCCCTACAACACGTACCTAGGACACTAGGATTGTACGTGACCTGGGTGAGTAGGGAATGCCAGCGGCGAGGGCGGGGGCGGGGGGAGGGAGGGGGAAGGACATCCATGGTTCAGCGTGTCTCGCGTGTAGGTTTTGTAGGGCATGTTGGTGTTGAAGACCCGGGGTGGGTATGCACGCTACAGGGATGTGCAATTAACTAGAGGCAGTATCACTCCAGGACAGTGGGCCGGAGGGGGGATGTGGGTGGGCAAGAGGAGAGCGGATTCTATATATTTAGTAGTGTTTGACCACCCCGCCACCCACCCACTCTCGTACGCTCATCTGTACGCCGAAGAAATTTGGTGTAGCACTGATCTATACTGCAAGATTATGGCAAATATGCAACTAATTCTCCAGTCAGTTTTTCTTTTCCTGAGACACTTAATCAAACTGTGTACAGCATTCTGCTGCCGAGACGTGTCGGGTGGATACGGTGCGGGATGGCAGCGGTCCTCACAACCAGTGTTGATGTAGGTATGACCGCTAGTGTCACATCATCCTTGCAGGGCTCTACGAAGGGGTGTAAGAACTACGCTACTATGACGAAACGTGGCGAGAAAGCACAAACAAAATATCCAGACATTACTGCAAATGTTTGTTCTCTGCATATCTTATGGTTTGCCCATTCTGTCAGACATGTTTTACTGTTTGAGGATAGGCCCGATGTCATATATGTTGTCAATGCCCGGAAGAGATGTTTTCTCGTTAAGTGGACTGGTAGTGGTGATCTGTCGACCTAAGTGTTGAAGCAGGGGCCATCACACTGAACTGTGTCAACGGCAAATATACAACGCCTTTTTAAGGGGCTCCATTTCGTTACTGGCAGATATGTAATGTCAGATAAGTAATATCAGATAAGTAATGTCAGATAAGTAATGTCAGATATGTAAGTAACGTCAGATAAGTAATGTCAGGTATGTAAGTAATGTCAGATATTTAAGTAATATCAGATACGAGGCTTCACGTTTTGATTTGTTAATCCCCTAGCGAGCGAGGTACACTGAGGACTGATGATGTTAATCCCCTAGCGAGCGAGGTACACTGAGCACTGATGATGTTAATCCCCTAGCGAGCGAGGTACACTGAGCACTGATGATGTTAATCCCCTAGCGAGCGAGGTACACTGAGCACTGATGATGTTAATCCCCTAGCGAGCGAGGTACACTGAGGACTGATGATGTTAATCCCCTAGCGAGCGAGGTACACTGAGGACTGATGATGTTAATCCCCTAGCGAGCGAGGTACACTGAGCACTGATGATGTTAATCCCCTAGCGAGCGAGGTACACTGAGGACTGATGAAGTTAATCCCCTGGCGAGCGAGGTACACTGAGGACTGATGATGTTAATCCCCTAGCGAGCGAGGTACACTGAGCACTGATGATGTTAATCCCCTAGCGAGCGAGGTACACTGAGCACTGATGATGTTAATCCCCTAGCGAGCGAGGTACACTGAGGACTGATGATGTTAATCCCCTAGCGAGCGAGGTACACTGAGGACTGATGATGTTAATCCCCTGGCGAGCGAGGTACACTGAGGACTGATGATGTTAATCCCCTAGCGAGCGAGGTACACTGAGGACTGATGATGTTAATCCCCTAGCGAGCGAGGTACACTGAAGACTGATGATGTTAATCCCCTAGCGAGCGAGGTACACTGAGCACTGATGATGTTAATCCCCTAGCGAGCGAGGTACACTGAGGACTGATGATGTTAATCCCCTAGCGAGCGAGGTACACTGAGCACTGATGATGTTAATCCCCTAGCGAGCGAGGTACACTGAGGACTGATGATGTTAATCCCCTAGCGAGCGAGGTACACTGAGCACTGATGATGTTAATCCCCTAGCGAGCGAGGTACACTGAGGACTGATGATGTTAATCCCCTAGCGAGCGAGGTACACTGAGGACTGATGATGTTAATCCCCTGGCGAGCGAGGTACACTGAGGACTGATGATGTTAATCCCCTAGCGAGCGAGGTACACTGAGGACTGATGATGTTAATCCCCTAGCGAGCGAGGTACACTGAGGACTGATGATGTTAATCCCCTGGCGAGCGAGGTACACTGAGGACTGATGATGTTAATCCCCTAGCGAGCGAGGTACACTGAGGACTGATGATGTTAATCCCCTAGCGAGCGAGGTACACTGAGGACTGATGATGTTAATCCCCTGGCGAGCGAGGTACACTGAGGACTGATGATGTTAATCCCCTAGCGAGCGAGGTACACTGAGCACTGATGATGTTAATCCCCTAGCGAGCGAGGTACACTGAAGACTGATGATGTTAATCCCCTAGCGAGCGAGGTACACTGAGCACTAATGATGTTAATCCCCTAGCGAGCGAGGTACACTGAGGACTGATGATGTTAATCCCCTAGCGAGCGAGGTACACTGAGCACTGATGATGTTAATCCCCTAGCGAGCGAGGTACACTGAGCACTGATGATGTTAATCCCCTAGCGAGCGAGGTACACTGAGGACTGATGATGTTAATCCCCTAGCGAGCGAGGTACACTGAAGACTGATGATGTTAATCCCCTAGCGAGCGAGGTACACTGAGGACTGATGATGTTAATCCCCTAGCGAGCGAGGTACACTGAGGACTGATGATGTTAATCCCCTAGCGAGCGAGGTACACTGAGCACTGATGATGTTAATCCCCTAGCGAGCGAGGTACACTGAGGACTGATGATGTTAATCCCCTAGCGAGCGAGGTACACTGAGGACTGATGATGTTAATCCCCTAGCGAGCGAGGTACACTGAGCACTAATGATGTTAATCCCCTAGCGAGCGAGGTACACTGAGGACTGATGATGTTAATCCCCTAGCGAGCGAGGTACACTGAGCACTGATGATGTTAATCCCCTAGCGAGCGAGGTACACTGAGCACTGATGATGTTAATCCCCTAGCGAGCGAGGTACACTGAGGACTGATGATGTTAATCCCCTAGCGAGCGAGGTACACTGAGCACTAATGATGTTAATCCCCTAGCGATCGAGGTACACTGAGCACTGATGATGTTAATCCCCTAGCGAGCGAGGTACACTGAGGACTGATGATGTTAATCCCCTAGCGAGCGAGGTACACTGAAGACTGATGATGTTAATCCCCTAGCGAGCGAGGTACACTGAGGACTGATGATGTTAATCCCCTAGCGAGCGAGGTACACTGAGCACTAATGATGTTAATCCCCTAGCGAGCGAGGTACACTGAGGACTGATGATGTTAATCCCCTAGCGAGCGAGGTACACTGAGCACTAATGATGTTAATCCCCTAGCGATCGAGGTACACTGAGCACTGATGATGTTAATCCCCTAACGAGCGAGGTACACTGAGGACTGATGATGTTAATCCCCTAGCGAGCGAGGTACACTGAAGACTGATGATGTTAATCCCCTAGCGAGCGAGGTACACTGAGGACTGATGATGTTAATCCCCTAGCGAGCGAGGTACACTGAGCACTAATGATGTTAATCCCCTAGCGAGCGAGGTACACTGAGCACTGATGATGTTAATCCCCTAGCGAGCGAGGTACACTGAGGACTGATGATGTTAATCCCCTAGCGAGCGAGGTACACTGAGGACTGATGATGTTAATCCCCTAGCGAGCGAGGTACACTGAGCACTAATGATGTTAATCCCCTAGCGAGCGAGGTACACTGAGGACTGATGATGTTAATCCCCTAGCGAGCGAGGTACACTGAGCACTGATGATGTTAATCCCCTAGCGAGCGAGGTACACTGAGCACTGATGATGTTAATCCCCTAGCGAGCGAGGTACACTGAGGACTGATGATGTTAATCCCCTAGCGAGCGAGGTACACTGAGCACTAATGATGTTAATCCCCTAGCGATCGAGGTACACTGAGCACTGATGATGTTAATCCCCTAGCGAGCGAGGTACACTGAGGACTGATGATGTTAATCCCCTAGCGAGCGAGGTACACTGAAGACTGATGATGTTAATCCCCTAGCGAGCGAGGTACACTGAGGACTGATGATGTTAATCCCCTAGCGAGCGAGGTACACTGAGCACTAATGATGTTAATCCCCTGGCGAGCGAGGTACACTGAGGACTAATGATGTTAATCCCCTAGCGAGCGAGGTACACTGAGCACTGATGATGTTAATCCCCTAGCGAGCGAGGTACACTGAGCACTGATGATGTTAATCCCCTAGCGAGCGAGGTACACTGAGCACTGATGATGTTAATCCCCTAGCGAGCGAGGTACACTGAGCACTGATGATGTTAATCCCCTAGCGAGCGAGGTACACTGAGCACTAATGATGTTAATCCCCTAGCGAGCGAGGTACACTGAGCACTGATGATGTTAATCCCCTAGCGAGCGAGGTACACTGAGGACTGATGATGTTAATCCCCTAGCGAGCGAGGTACACTGAAGACTGATGATGTTAATCCCCTAGCGAGCGAGGTACACTGAGGACTGATGATGTTAATCCCCTAGCGAGCGAGGTACACTGAGCACTAATGATGTTAATCCCCTGGCGAGCGAGGTACACTGAGCACTGATGATGTTAATCCCCTAGCGAGCGAGGTACACTGAGCACTGATGATGAATGCTATAACGTCAACACTTTCGTTTTACTCGACCTTATGTAAAGCGCTGATGTATAATACTGAGGGAGTGTGGGCAGCTGATCATGTGAACACATTAGAACCGCTGGAGCCCCGCCTCTTGATAACACGTTAGAACCGCTGGAGCCCCGCCACTTGATAACACGTTAGAACCGCTCGAGCCCCGCCTCTTGATAACACGTTAGAACCGCTGGAGCCCCGCCTCTTGATAACACGTTAGAACCGCTGGGGCCCCGCCTCTTGATAACACGTTAGAACCGCTGGAGCCCCGCCTCTTAATAACACGTTAGAACCGCTCGAGCCCCGCCTCTTGATAACACGTTAGAACCGCTGGAGCCCCGCCTCTTGATAACACGTTAGAACCGCTCGAGCCCCGCCTCTTGATAACACGTTAGAACCGCTGGAGCCCCGCCTCTTGATAACACGTTAGAACCGCTCGAGCCCCGCCACTTGATAACACGTTAGAACCGCTGGAGCCCCGCCACTTGATAACACGTTAGAACCGATCGAGCCCCGCCTCTTGATAACACGTTAGAACCGCTCGAGCCCCGCCTCTTGATAACACGTTAGAACCGCTGGAGCCCCGCCACTTGATAACACGTTAGAACCGCTGGAGCCCCGCCACTTGATAACACGTTAGAACCGCTGGAGCCCCGCCTCTTGATAACACGTTAGAACCGCTGGAGCCCCGCCACTTGATAACACGTTAGAACCGCTCGAGCCCCGCCTCTTGATAACACGTTAGAACCGCTGGAGCCCCGCCTCTTGATAACACGTTAGAACCGCTGGGGCCCCGCCTCTTGATAACACGTTAGAACCGCTGGGGCCCCGCCTCTTAATAACACGTTAGAACCGCTCGAGCCCCGCCTCTTGATAACACGTTAGAACCGCTGGAGCCCCGCCTCTTGATAACACGTTAGAACCGCTCGAGCCCCGCCTCTTGATAACACGTTAGAACCGCTGGAGCCCCGCCTCTTGATAACACGTTAGAACCGCTCGAGCCCCGCCACTTGATAACACGTTAGAACCGCTGGAGCCCCGCCACTTGATAACACGTTAGAACCGATCGAGCCCCGCCTCTTGATAACACGTTAGAACCGCTCGAGCCCCGCCTCTTGATAACACGTTAGAACCGCTGGAGCCCCGCCACTTGATAACACGTTAGAACCGCTGGAGCCCCGCCACTTGATAACACGTTAGAACCGCTGGAGCCCCGCCTCTTGATAACACGTTAGAACCGCTGGAGCCCCGCCACTTGATAACACGTTAGAACCGCTGGAGCCCCGCCTCTTGATAACACGTTAGAACCGCTGGAGCCCCGCCACTTGATAACACGTTAGAACCGCTGGAGCCCCGCCTCTTGATAACACGTTAGAACCGCTGGAGCCCCGCCTCTTGATAACACGTTAGAACCGCTGGAGCCCCGCCACTTGATAACACGTTAGAACCGCTGGGGCCCCGCCTCTTGATAACACGTTGGGTTCACACTCTCCCATAACAATGACATGTGTGTGTTGTAATGTTGTTGAAGGCATAAACACAAACCACAGCTAGATTGAATCAAATTATTAGCTCGTTTTTGTTTACAAAATTAAGACCATTATAAAAATTATATATTGCATCTACAAATAGTTACTTCACAACGGTTTTCTCATCACTAGTCAACTTCATTGCATCACTCATAGTCACTAACGCCATACCATATAACAGGAGTCTGTACGATACGCCGTATGAGGAGTGCGGCATGTGGGGTGGAACAATCAGTATGATGTATAATACAGAGCCTTATAGTAACTAGGACGCCCATCAGGGGCGGGAGAGTCCTTCATACCCTTGGACAGGAACAGGGAATCACTGAGCGTGCTCAACGCACGGGGAGGCCTCATCGGACCACACCTCTACGTTCCGCGAACGGCTGGTTGATGGGTGATTCTTATTTGTATTTTGACCTCTTATTTGGTCGGGAAAGAGTAAATAAGTAACTTTAAGCCCACCAATCATCCAAACATGCCGCCCTGGCAGTCCGTCTTGTGGGTTGGCGAGTTGGTTGAGTGGTTGTATATTACAGACGCTTTAACCACTTTTGGTCATATCGCGTCAATGGGTTGTTATAGTAGTTATAATTTATGTACCATCAACGTGCTATACCACCTGCGTGTATTATATTTTTCTTTGTGAATAAACTTTTATTAAAAAAAAAAATTAAAAAAAATATCGCGTCAATGGGAGAAGGAAGGGAGAGTGGAGCCAAGTCCCCGGGGGGTAACCCCCTATTTTTTGCGAAGAAGGACATGGGATCTTTATCTTGCGACCACACAGACATGGCCATAGCGGGGCTCAAACCCACTGGGCTAACGAGGCGGCCCCCGGGGAACATCTAGAGCAAAGCCATCATCTCCGGCTCGCTCCGTCTCAGACCGCCCTGGCCAATCATGGTCTTAGTTTGAAATGGGCAATCATTGTCTTAGTTTGAAATCGTCAATTATTGTCATACTTCGAAATGGTCAATCATGATCTCAGATTGGACTGGTCAATCATGGACTCACATTGGGCTGGTCAATCATGGTATCAGGTTGGGTTGGTCAATCATGGTCTCAGATTGGGCTGGTCATTCATGGTCTCATATTGGACTGGTCAATCATGGTCTCAGATTGGGCTGGTCAATCATGGTATCAGGTGAAACCGGCCCGCCCTATCCAGATTTTCTGGATCCGCCCCTGATTGGGGTGAAGCACTCAACATCTCCGAACACGAGAGACTCGGCAACAAGCGGTCTACACAACAGCCGTGCGGCTATACAGTAGCACGTAAACACAATGTGACGAATACATGAGTGAATGTCGTTTAAAAATACAGATTCTCGTAGGAACCTTCAATAGCGCAAACACATTGTGACAAAGCCATGCCAGACACCATGCCACATGGACGGTGCGGACTGGCAAACACATTGTGACAAAGCCATGCCAGACACCATGCCACATGGACGGTGCGGACTGGCAAACACATTGTGACAAAGCCATGCCAGACACCATGCCACATGGACGGTGCGTACTGGCAAACACATTGTGACAAAGCCATGCCAGACACCATGCCACATGGACGGTGCGGACTGGCAAACACATTGTGACAAAGCCATGCCAGACACCATGCCACATGGACGGTGCGGACTGGCAAACACATTGTGACAAAGCCATGCCAGACACCATGCCACATGGACGGTGCGGACTGACAAACACATTGTGACAGAGCCATGCCAGACACCATGCCACATGGACGGTGCGGACTGGCAAACACATTGTGACAAAGCCATGCTAGACACCATGCCACATGGACGGTGCGGACTGGCAAACACATTGTGACAAAGCCATGCCAGACACCATGCCACATGGACGGTGCGGACTGGCAAACACATTGTGACAAAGCCATGCCAGACACCATGCCACATGGACGGTGCGGACTGGCAAACACATTGTGACAAAGCCATGCCAGACACCATGCCACATGGACGGTGCGGACTGGCAAACACATTGTGACAAAGCCATGCCAGACACCATGCCACATGGACGGTGCGGACTGGCAAACACATTGTGACAAAGCCATGCCAGACACCATGCCACATGGACGGTGCGGACTGGCAAACACATTGTGACAAAGCCATGCCAGACACCATGCCACATGGACGGTGCGGACTGGCAAACACATTGTGACAAAGCCATGCCAGACACCATGCCACATGGACGGTGCGGACTGACAGACACATTGTGACAAAGCCATGCCAGACACCATGCCACATGGACGGTGCGGACTGACAAACACATTGTGACAAAGCCATGCCAGACACCATGCCACATGGACGGTGCGGACTGACAAACACATTGTGACAAAGCCATGCCAGACACCATGCCACATGGACGGTGCGGACTGGCAAACACATTGTGACAAAGCCATGCCAGACACCATGCCACATGGACGGTGCGGACTGACAGACACATTGTGACAAAGCCATGCCAGACACCATGCCACATGGACGGTGCGGACTGGCAAACACATTGTGACAAAGCCATGCCAGACACCATGCCACATGGACGGTGCGGACTGGCAAAAACATTGTGACAAAGCCATGCCAGACACCATGCCACATAGACGGTGCGGACTGACAAACACATTGTGACAAAGCTATGCCAGACACCATGCCACATGGACGGTGCGGACTGACAAACACATTGTGACAAAGCCATGCCAGACACCATGCTACATGGACGGTGCGGACTGGCAAACACATTGTGACAAAGCCATGCCAGACACCATGCCACATGGACGGTGCGGACTGACAAACACATTGTGACAAAGCCATGCCAGACACCATGCCACATGGACGGTGCGGACTGACAAACACATTGTGACAAAGCCATGCCAGACACCATGCCACATGGACGGTGCGGACTGGCAAACACATTGTGACAAAGCCATGCCAGACACCATGCCACATGGACGGTGCGGACTGGCAAACACATTGTGACAAAGCCATGCCAGACACCATGCCACATGTACGGTGCGGACTGGCAAACACATTGTGACAAAGCCATGCCAGACACCATGCCACATGGACGGTGCGGACTGACAAACACATTGTGACAAAGCCATGCCAGACACCATGCCACATAGACGGTGCGGACTGACAAACACATTGTGACAAAGCTATGCCAGACACCATGCCACATGGACGGTGCGGACTGACAAACACATTGTGACAAAGCCATGCCAGACACCATGCTACATGGACGGTGCGGACTGGCAAACACATTGTGACAAAGCCATGCCAGACACCATGCCACATGGACGGTGCGGACTGACAAACACATTGTGACAAAGCCATGCCAGACACCATGCCACATGGACGGTGCGGACTGACAAACACATTGTGACAAAGCCATGCCAGACACCATGCCACATGGACGGTGCGGACTGGCAAACACATTGTGACAAAGCCATGCCAGACACCATGCCACATGTACGGTGCGGACTGGCAAACACATTGTGACAAAGCCATGCCAGACACCATGCCACATGGACGGTGCGGACTGGCAAACACATTGTGACAAAGCCATGCCAGACACCATGCCACATGGACGGTGCGGACTGACAAACACATTGTGACAAAGCCATGCCAGACACCATGCCACATGGACGGTGCGGACTGACAGACACATTGTGACAAAGCCATGCCAGACACCATGCCACATGGACGGTGCGGACTGGCAAACACATTGTGACAAAGCCATGCCAGACACCATGCCACATGTACGGTGCGGACTGGCAAACACATTGTGACAAAGCCATGCCAGACACCATGCCACATGGACGGTGCGGACTGACAAACACATTGTGACAAAGCCATGCCAGACACCATGCCACATGGACGGTGCGGACTGACAGACACATTGTGACAAAGCCATGCCAGACACCATGCCACATGGACGGTGCGGACTGGCAAACACATTGTGACAAAGCCATGCCAGACACCATGCCACATGTACGGTGCGGACTGGCAAACACATTGTGACAAAGCCATGCCAGACACCATGCCACATGGACGGTGCGGACTGGCAAACACATTGTGACAGAGCCATGCCAGACACCATGCCACATGTACGGTGCGGACTGACAAACACATTGTGACAAAGCCATGCCAGACACCATGCCACATGGACGGTGCGGACTGGCAAACACATTGTGACAGAGCCATGCCAGACACCATGCCACATGGACGGTGCGGACTGACAAACACATTGTGACAAAGCCATGCCAGACACCATGCCACATGGACAGTGCGGACTGGCAAACACATTGTGACAAAGCCATGCCAGACACCATGCCACATGGACGGTGCGGACTGACAAACACATTGTGACAAAGCCATGCCAGACACCATGCCACATGGACGGTGCGGACTGACAAACACATTGTGACAAAGCCATGCCAGACACCATGCCACATGGACAGTGCGGACTGGCAAACACATTGTGACAAAGCCATGCCAGACACCATGCCACATGTACGGTGCGGACTGGCAAACACATTGTGACAAAGCCATGCCAGACACCATGCCACATGGACGGTGCGGACTGACAAACACATTGTGACAAAGCCATGCCAGACACCATGCCACATGGACGGTGCGGACTGGCAAACACATTGTGACAAAGCCATGCCAGACACCATGCCACATGTACGGTGCGGACTGGCAAACACATTGTGACAAAGCCATGCCAGACACCATGCCACATGGACGGTGCGGACTGACAAACACATTGTGACAAAGCCATGCCAGACACCATGCCACATGGACGGTGCGGACTGGCAAACACATTGTGACAGAGCCATGCCAGACACCATGCCACATGGACGGTGCGGACTGGCAAACACATTGTGACAGAGCCATGCCAGACACCATGCCACATGGACGGTGCGGACTGGCAAACACATTGTGACAAAGCCATGCCAGACACCATGCCACATGGACGGTGCGGACTGGCAAACACATTGTGACAAAGCCATGCCAGACACCATGCCACATGGACGGTGCGGACTGGCAAACACATTGTGACAAAGCCATGCCAGACACCATGCCACATGGACGGTGCGGACTGACAAACACATTGTGACAAAGCCATGCCAGACACCATGCCACATGGACAGTGCGGACTGGCAAACACATTGTGACAAAGCCATGCCAGACACCATGCCACATGGACGGTGCGGACTGACAAACACATTGTGACAAAGCCATGCCAGACACCATGCCACATGGACGGTGCGGACTGGCAAACACATTGTGACAAAGCCATGCCAGACACCATGCCACATGGACGGTGCGGACTGACAGACACATTGTGACAAAGCCATGCCAGACACCATGCCACATGGACGGTGCGGACTGACAAACACATTGTGACAAAGCCATGCCAGACACCATGCCACATGGACGGTGCGGACTGACAAACATTTCATTTCATGTTGTGGAACGTAAACACAGCATTCTGCGAGAAGTGTTTGTGATGAGCATACATCTCTTCTGGCACCATTCATCTTCCGGTCAGACAATTACGCTGCACATATTACATATACAACTCTTGCAAATGAGCATATGACTATGAAAGAACTATCACAGTATACACATGATGTAATCCCTTACATACTCTGCCGGGCATTATTATTGTAATACTAAAGGTCATATCATGGCCGAGGCATGATTACTGCTTTTTAAAGATCCGCTTGCATTTTACTCCACCAATTTCTAATGTCTGAAATTAAAGGAGAAATACATATTTATTATACTTCAAGATCCAAAAGATTACAGCTTACAAGTTATTTAGAGATATTGACAGATAATGGCGCCCCAGATGTCGCACGCCCTAGAAATATATGAATTGTCCCTATATTAACCCAATACAAACCGGCAAATAGATACAAAATAAGGGCATGTATACATATGTCCCTGGTACGCCTGATGGTAAAATAAATATAAATAAGTAAATATATATAAATACATACATGAGCTTAGAATGTCTCTTAGTAGAGTAACATACTAGTAAAACAAATAAAAAGTTGCATAAAAAGTTATGCAACAGTTATTTGCATAATATAAATGACCGTTTTATAATTTTCAGCTTATGTGGATCTCATATAAATTGCGGACGGTATACTTACCAAAATCATTTCTCCGTCTACTATTTCTCTCGTGTCAGTTTGATGTTTGTGTTTCTCATCCAGGGGTTCGCATTCCACCACCAGCACTGACCCCTCCCATTTGGCCACACACTGTAAGAGACGACACGGGCAATAGAGCGATAATAGGGGACAATCTCCGACGGGCACCCGCAGACGATCCCATGACCGACTACTTAACGCGCGGGCAGGTCTAACCACTGTGACTATGTTACACTGCTACACTGGGGTACAGGGACCCCAGGAAATACAATGGTGAACTTGAAACTTAACCATATGGGCTTTTGAGTGTAGTCACCTTGTACTTGCCGCCTGTGGCCAGTATGGTCATTTCGAAATCCTCGCCCACAGTGAAGGTCACTTCTTGGTTCCCCCGAGGACCGTGTGTCTTGATCATCAGGGTGTCGCCATCTTGAGAAATTTCGTGCACTGGTCGAAACGTAGACGCAATCTTCCTACCGAGATACGGTACACCTGGCAGAGAAAAGGGAAACCGAGAGGATTAATGTAAATCCAGAAGGTACGGCATGCCTGGCCAATGAAAGGTTGAACCTCAGATCGCTCCCCGCGAGCTTGGACAGGAGTTTCGTACATTATTAACGTACGCACCATGTTCATGGTGTGTGCAGTCGTTCATGTAAACATAGATCAATCATAACGTAGGCCACAAAAGTAAGCTACCATTCTGTGTTAGGTTTCCTGTAGGCCCTATCTTAAGGAGAATGCACACGTGATATTCTTGGAAAAGCATCTACGCCCACCACGGCGTGTCTATGGGCTCGACTCGGGCCCTTTAAAGGGCTTAATGTACCATAGTGTTTAATTTAAACCCACGAACGATGTGATATCCAATGATCGCGCGGTCAGCGAGATAATAGGTCCTTAATATTATCTATCGTTGACTAGGGCTGCTCTGTGTCTCCGTTCCGCGCATAGGGACCCCACACCGAACTGTGGACGAGTGGAGCTGAGGGTGGCAACTAAAAATGTAGCAGAGTGTATCCAGCGCGTATCGAGGGTGTGAGTGTATCCAGCGCGTATCGAGGGTGTGTACCGAGGGTGTGGGTGTAGCCCTGTAACACGGCCCACCGGCTGCAGGGCGGACCGGAGGGCCATGGATTGCCGATCACCGCCGTCCGCACGAAAGCAGGGGATGGTGCCAACGATTTGGATGCCACAAAAATGTTATGAAGACACCATATATATACATGTGATACATTTATACCGAAGATACATTTATACCGAAGATACATTTAAGACCTATGCACTAAGATTGAAGGTCCCAGGCGCTGGTCTACAAGTCATCAGCCCAAAAGATATCCACCGAAACAAACTATCCGTGACTGACCGCTAGTTTTTCGATGATAGACCAGGATTAACTCGTCTTATCACCTGAAACTTGTCTTATCAAAGGTAACAGTCGATAAACTTAGTTTATCGATCGAAAAACACTCACATGCCAGCGACTGCCCGGCAGTCTTCATATGAGTGTGCTCGGTCAAGAAGCCCATTCTACTATCCTCCGGTTTACACTTCACAAGTGACTATCTTGTTTCTGTTATGAATGTTTGACCAAATAAAACGATATAAAACGACAGCCATAGTCGCCGGCCTTTTCACCTATCCATTAACAAAGACTGCAGTATTGTCATTCGAGCATTCGCAATAACGAGCGGTTAAGATATACATGTCTCACTGTGATTTGTATTGAAGAAAATGTGTCATCTTCTATGTTAGAGCCCACAAAATGTATTTTCGTAGTAACAGTTAGGCACGAGTAATACGTGTGTGAGAACCAACAACGTTTGACTGCCCAAAACGGGCCAGAATCATAACTTCACACCTATAGCATAATGCACAGTTAGATACCGATTTTGGTCCAAGCTCAACACGAGCATCAAAGAATAAAGATACCCCAAGAACTATGACCAGATTATGTCCATACCCTTAACTGAGCTAGGTGGTCAAGACCTCGCATGCGTGTGGCCTTAATGGGTAGATCTACATCCGGAGGGTGTGACAAGTCCATAAAAAGCCAACGTGGCCAACGCTATAAAGCACTGCCAACGTTTTGTCCGTGCCTTGTTACGCACCGCCCCCCAACCTCTATTTTTTTTATTTCACCGTGAACTGAGAATGACGCAAGCAATATCCTGTATACCGGGGTGGGGTATTAGCCGACCGTCGTCAAGTATTTTCATTAATCGTGAACCGTGAATTTTAATATTAAGTACCCGTAAATCGGGAAATCGCCCATTTATATCATGTATCCTTCCTATGTATGCTTATCCTTTTTAATTCATCGTGACCTGGGAATGAACAATTTATTCTTCGTGATCTGAGAACAGCTCCCATGTTTTATAATTCAGAGCTTGCATCATAACGTGCACATATATGAAGTAGCCGCCAACCCGCTCACCGCATCGATACGGTTTACTTCGAAGTGCTCACCACCATAATCGTTAGCTCACCGGGGCGAAACCGGGCACAATTACAAAGAAAGCCTCGGGGTGGATACGTATGATACCGAATGGATGATTTTCCGATTCACGGTTATTTAATATTAAAATTCCCAGTTCACGATTAATAAAAATCCTTGATCACGGTGGTCGGCTAATACCCCATTCCCAGTGCACGAAAAATTATTTTCATAATTCCCCGTTCACGGTGAAATGAAAAGCCCATTCCCAAGGAATTGAAATACCCCTTGCCCCCCCCCCCCCCTCCACCCCCAGGCCCTTCATTGTATTGTACCGCGAGGTTTCCCATGCAGAAGCGTGGGAGGGCCACGATGAAAAAAATATTGTGAGGTTCCGGCTAGGCCGCCCGTCAGGTTAAAACTTTGTTTTACTTGCGAAGTCGAAGGTTTTTTTTTAGGTCAGAATAGAATAACCTGCCGATGGCAGACGTCCAGACATCACAAAGTCTGTCGCACTGTATACCATGCTGGCAAACGAACCGTACAATGGTGACTTGTGGTTTTCTTGGCTTTATTCCGGCATATAACTTATCACAGATCATATTTCCGTTTCGGATTTAATTGTATCAAACGCCATCAACCCCTTTCTGCTTAAGTCGCTTACCATTACACTCTTTGATCAAGACCCGAGATTAAAGAATTGCCATCCCATTTCGACACGTCCAAAAGTAACAGTGCGAACCCGGCCGAGATACCTTAAAACCGCAATATTACTGGTTACTATCCAACCCCTAGCTAACATGCCGACAAATACACTGATCGTGTCTCCCTGTCTGCAATCTGAATCACTTACTGAGAACCTTGAGGTAATCTTCAAAGTTTTCACTTCTATCCAGCTTCCATTTGCCGTTAAAATCTACCGGTGCCATGATGAAATCGGGGACAAAATATAGTGCATCCAGCGAGTTCCGTGCCACTCCACAATGGGCCCGCTCCTCAAGCGGGTCGCTAGTCCTTCCATTATCGCTCACATTGGCAGCGTTCACACTATGATGGCAAATCCGACACGCGATAAGCAGACCCACTTGAACTGCAAACCAGCAGTGTTGACCCTTGGATGTCTTCACACAAGACATTTATGACACGGTGAGTGTGCGATGGGTTGCGTATATCTAATCCGTGTATTCAGAAGCACTGTGGGTCGCCTGGATCGTCATAGGCCTAGCTATATATGTTCCTGGAGGCAGTATATGCATGCCTAGAGCGAGACTGTTGGACAGATAGCTATAGGAGAGCCTTACTGTTATCACCATGTTGAACTAAGCGAATTTATACATATAATCTACACAAGTATTGTGGACATTGGGCGGCCCCAAGCTCTCAATTGTCATAACTGTACCACAGCTAGAGACGTATGCCTCTCAAGGAAACCTTTGTTCACGAGGACGTTAGAGTTCTATAGGTACACTCTGTATCCGTGAGGTAAATACACATGCTGAGTGTGTGCACACGTGTCGAGATGCGTACGTGTATTTAGCATGGCCTCCCACTATATTGTCCTGACATTGCTGGTGGGTCTATAGGTGCAGCTATATGAAAGGTATATATCTAGTCTGGCATTAAATGTAACAGAATAGATAATTAATTGTGAGTTCAGACACTTAATGATTTATTTTCTTTTTCCTGTCTTGTTATTTTAAACCAGAAAACCATGTCACGACCAGACACATGGTGAGCGCTATACTTGTAGCTTACTGGTCTATTACAGGTGGGCGCCATGTCTGTAGCTTACTGATCAATCACAGGTGGGCGCCATATGTCTGTAGCTTTTAATATTTCTTAAAATATAAGTTCATGAATATTTCTTAAAATATAAGAAGTTCATATTTCTTAAAATATCAGAAGTTCATAATTCTTAAAATATCAGAAGTTCATATTTCTTAAAATATCAGAAGTTCATATTTCTCGAATTATATCAGAAGTTAATATTTCTTAACATATTATTATATCCTTTCTCAGCGTTCGGCCTTAATGGGTTTATTCAGTTTATTTCCCGTGCCCGAATATTATTCGGTAGACCCGCGTGTGATCTTTGTACCTGTTCCTTGATGTTGGGTAGCGACTATCATGTGCGACGCCATGCCCACTTGACTTGTTATCTCCTGCGATAGTGCAGCTACTGACCGGTCGTCTCATCCCCCCAGAGAGGGCCGGGGTGTGGGGTACACGCGGGTGTAATCGGCAGTGTGTATGGGTCGCCGGATGTCTTCTCCATGACTCCGCTAAACATAACATGTTTTGTTTTTTTTACATAACATGTAGATAATAAATTATACGCCATGAATTCAAGATATGCATTGATGCAGCTGTCTTTATAAAAGCTTAACCGTTGCCCCATAAAACTCTTGTGGGACGAGCCGTGATCGGCATGAAACCAAAATAGCGAAAAAAACTTTCTGATGAAATCTAAATTATAGGCCGAGATATAGGCCTGCACTCAATTAATAAAATCCGAATATTTAGAAAAAAAAATCCCGATAAGAAATACGCAGACTAAGCTTATACGAGTTTCCCCCCCTCCCCAACCCATTCGCCACTCCTTCCCCCATCGCCTAAAAAAACCAAAAACGAAGCTTCCGAAGCGCTACAAAAAGTGCAGCGAGTTATATATGGCAGCTCCCCTGCCGGCACCTTAATGAACCAGCACCGGGAGATTGCGCCAACAAGATAGCCAACCTTGACCTTGTCAACACCATACACTCCGCTGTACAGCTGCGCTAAGCAGCTAAGCACAGGAGCCTTGTAGGCAATGTAGCCTGTACTGTCTGTGGCGTGTAGTCGGCTGTAAGCCTACCAGGCTAACCTGCCTACTGGCTTCTAAGCTACTCCTCTGCCGCTCTTCTGCACTGATCTGCACTGCCACTGTTGTGAGTGAGAAATTTGTTTACAATCGGGCACAGATTATGTGAATGTGTTACATTTTTCTTCCAGTCTTCCAATTCGGCAATTGTGCAGTTTCTGACGGTCTGACCCCATCCCTATTATCGCCCGCACAAAATAAAATCCCCAAATAAAATATATTCCTATCGTATACGCTTGAGCGATAATAGGGGTCATGGGGTCAGAAGCTGCACATTCACCCAGTCTTCTAATTGAGTTTACTTGTTAGACAGATTGGAATCTGTCGCGAGAAAGGGACTGTCACTCTCATCTCAGTGACACTGACAATGGGCACATTTTTTTGGGCCAGGACCTGTAAGCTGCCCGGTATACTTAACCTCTTTCAAAGTTCAGATGTTACAGTCTTCACACTTGTTATTGGAGATTGTACTGTCTCCAATAACAAATGTCAAGACTGTAACATCTGAACTTTCAGGCTAACCTCTTCACAGCCTGCCGGTAGGGCTATGCCAAATGTCAATGAAATGTTCATACCTGTCATATGTCTGGTTTATTTAGAGGTAATGGAACAATCAATTTTTAATCAGCCGACTTATTCTCCCTAATATCCTGTACAGTTTTTAATGGGGCGCATCAGCATACTGAATAGATGTATGCATGCCAGACCTGGGTGAAAGAAGTGTTAGCATGTATGCATATAAATTGAACACTTTGTATTGTCATCCGATTCAGCACTATAGTCGATAGTGTATTGTACTCTCCACTTTTCTGGGTGTATGCAAGAGCATTGCTGACATTAATCTTGCCATAATCCTTAATGACTGCAATGGCCAATGCCAAACGGCAATGAACTGACTGATGTCATTGATGAAGCTAGCCTTGAGAGGATAATTCTACGGATGTAATATATCTGCTGCGATATAGGTCCAGTCGCTGAAATAAGATCAATGTTGCAGGTGGCCAGAGCAGCTTGCTAATACGACTATGAGAATCACATTCCATTCCTGACAGAGGAACAGAGTGGGTGTCCTGAGGCTATAATAAAGCTTGGCGCAAGTGCCCCCAGGCAATCCGCTTCTCTAGGGGCACAACAGTGTCAATGTTAAAATCCTTAGAAATTAGTAAGGAATCGACTGTAGCTGTTTTATTATAATGTGTGCACATACCACCATAGTGTTTACTTATTCTATATATTCTATATACCTATTCTATCTTCTGACATCCAGAAAGGCTGCAAATGGTTCAAATGTTGGCTGCAAATGGTGGCGGCACTTGCCAGGTAGCGCTGCATATGCATTGCAACATTGACACCATTGTGCCCCTAGAGAAGCGGGCTTGCCTGGGGGCACTTGCACCAATAGTAAAGCCTGCATGAAGCACATGAGATTGTGAAGGTAGCAATCATTCTCGTCTTGGTTGACCCCATCATGCAAGCAAGCCTACATTAGAGAATCAGGCTTGCTTTGGGGTCCTTGCAAACAATTCTTGCCTTAATTATTAGGCTAGAAACTTTGTATCCACCTGGCCAGCAAGCTCACATACATTACAAGAAAAAACAGACCTATAAATATTAATACATTATTTTTGCAAACCTGAAAAAACTTACTCCTGGCTAAGATATCATGATATATATATATGTTATATTTTAATGTTTATTAATGCATGTAGTTCTATACCCTGAAATCCCATATGGGCCAATGTTAAATTTTGATAAAGGAATGGGGTAACCTAACATTTATTGTTCCATTGTACAGTAAATAACAAGTTCAGTATGCCTTGGTCAATATTTCATAATTGTTCACTTTATTATAATCTTTCCGCAATGTTGTATACTAGGTACCTTAAAATCAAAGGTTTTATGAAAGAGACACTGATACCGTTGAGATTGTCACAAAAAAACCAAAAATATTCAATAAATAAATCTGGATGGTGTTGCCCTTGCCATCAGTGCTTTCTTGCTCTTAATAGAAAGATCTTAATTGCCATGCTATGTATATGATACAAATTACCTCATTATTTTTAATTACAGCTTGAATTTCACATTACTTTTTAGTGATAAAAGTTTGTTTTTACTTGCAGTGAGATAAGGTCAACGCAGTCCAGATGTTCTCTTCTGCTGGACAAGCAGAAATTATTCGCTCTAACCAAAAGGATCATTACTACATTGGTTACATTAAGAGTGCCCTTGCTGATAATGTTCAACTTCTCTTAGGTATAGAGTTTGTATCATGCTTCACCTGCTTATTTATTCGTGATTATACAATACTCCTTGAACAGCATGCAGGAAATAGACAGTACATGTGTATTTGAAATAAACTACCTGTTCCACTTGATTAGGCACATACATCCATCCTCCGTATTGTTAATGGTTGAGTGTGTACAATAAACACATGATAGGTATTACTATTGGCTAAGTAGCTCTTGAATATTTCTATGTTATTGCACTGGGAATATGTGACATTTGTCCTATTGAAATATGAATTGAGATGACATTTGTGGGTCGGTCGTGTTTGTTTGTGCGCTTGTTGTTATGTCTGTTTTACTCGAAAAAGTGTAAGTCTCCTTGCGTCCTAACGGCTACCTACATCGATTCGCAGTCCTTAGTACCGTCTTTTCGCGAAAAGACGTGTATTTTCACTATAACGGCCTACCCTCCTATTACTGCGCAGTAGGGCTGCAACATACTCGTCACGCAGGTCAAAGGTTGAGGAGAACCTAAGAACACATAGATCTCCGTTAATATTAGAGTGAGAGATCTCCAGTAAGTTTCATAATGTGCTACTTTTTGTGCCGCAGTTTTCTGTTCACTTTTTGATGCGTCAGACGCATTTTCGACAAAAATGAGCTAACAGGTTTTGAGCAATGCGCAGTTTTTAAACATCAGGCTATCGCTATGACGCTCTAACAGCTCATAGAAATATGAATTGAGATGACTTCTGTGGAATCTTAGAGTTTTCCGATGCGTCACGTGACGTCACTTTCGGTACATACGAAAAATCGTCAACAAATTCTAAAAATGAGAGAGTAGCGTTACATTGTAGGAAAAGTACTTTCTCGTATAGCTGCAAACTAAAAACTATATCTTCCTATCTTACTTCTGGTTCCAGGGCCGACGGCATTTCTCTATGGGACTTCCCATGTTAAAGCCCTGGATCTCTCAAATGTGTTGTCACGTATTTCACAAGTGCCTCCATAAAAAAATACAGGGATTTTTTGGTTAGTTAAGCATGATACCTAGTAGTCACAATGCTTACCATATGCAATAATAGCCAAAAAGTGACGTCACAGGATTTTTTTCCAATTTGGCCAATGGTGAAAGATACGGTTTTTGGGTGCTTGCAGGGGCTCCCACGGACGTCCTATTAAAATCCTCACTCTATGATTGCAGCCATCGGTGGTTACAACTGAGCTGAGCTTGCAACTGTAAACATGGTGACATAACCCTATTACTTTTCGGTATATAGTCGATAACATTTAACATTGGATCCTAGGGGGCAAAATGAGCTTGAGCGAATATGATCTACTTCCGTTCAAGCCTTTTCAGTCTCCTTCACCACACAATGAGGTACTATACTTCAGTATTACTTTTTTGTTTCCATGGCAACGAAGTCGCGGGCCTAATGATAAGGAACATAAAGATTCTGGCCATTTAAAGAAAAATCGTCAAAAATGAGATTGCGTCAAATGGTAGGGAACATTCATCTCCAGAGAACTAGTAAAAGAAACAAATTTGCTATATTCGCCTGCAGTGTTCTTTGATCTTGTCGTCGGTCTCCGTGTCTCCGTAATGATAAACTAATGCAACTTTTGGCCATTTCGTGAAGCCATAGCTGAAGGACTATTCTTTCTATCGCCTAGCTCTTTAATCCAATGAATTGTGACTGAACTTTGGCGCCTTGCTACTTGGACGTTGTCGTGCGTCACGTCATGACGTCATAGTTTTACAAAGGCCATTCCTCAGTTATTATGCGTCATGGCGACTTCCGATTTATTTGACGCTGTACCTTATATCCAGGGACAAATGCTGCCGTGGATAACCTTTTTCGCGGTACCGAAACTTGTGCGTCAAAAATGACGTCGAAGTTTACGTTACCCGACGAAATTGTGAAATCGTTTCATTTTCACTTATTAAGCCACTATCACTATAAGTTCATAAGTAGGTAACATGAAAAGTTAGAAGCCAATTTCTTTCATTTGGTAAGCGTCAGTGACGTCATGTGTGCCAAATAGCACCGATGGGACAGGAATAGTTGACGTCCACCTCTCGTTTAGCGGCGTTTAACTTTAAAGGGCAATATCTCGGTTAATATTTGAGCTATGGAGCCCAGATTTGGCATGAAGCGAGAGACAAATGTAAATCGTGATAGAATTGCTCTAGGACGCTTAGTTTGACCACTAGAGCGCTCGCAAGAGGTGCACCCCTCCCTGCAGATGCTCCCATTATAAGTCAACGGCGATATCGACCGGCACTCTTGGGTTGCGATGGCCGTTCGCTAAATAGCGAGGCTAGAGTGTCGGGGACTGGTTGCAAAAGAAGGGCAAACGTCGACTTGGGTAAGGAAACCGCATTCGGTTTTAGCCTAGCACGCTTAGTTTTGGCGCTAAAGGGCTCCGTTATTTAGCAATGATGAGTCTGAGAACAGGAATTAGGGCGTGACCAAGCACACGTAGAAGGTCGGGATTTGGACGTATTCACTCGAAATGGCGCCCTCTGGGAAAACAGCTCTCGTTGAACAGCAGCCGTTAGAATGGTGCTCGTCCAGCACCCGCATCCTGGTGGTTCAATTTGGGCTAAATTGCGCTTTCAACGAGCCCAATACAGCTTTCAGTGGGCAATTTGGGCTCGAACGACTTCAGATATCGACTTCCAAATTCACCAAGAGTTGCGGAATAGCCATCCGAATAATAAAAACTATACGTTCCAATCTTACTTCCGGTTCCAGGAGTGACGGTAGTAAAAGCACGGTTTTACCTGTAAAATTATGTTAATATCGGCTTATACAGTGCGCACATGGTTCAAAATACTGCCTGATCGCCTAATTTGCCCTTCATGTTGGCACGAGCATTTGTAATACCATTCACTCAAGCTGCTAACCTAATTATGAGGCCCCGTCTTGACCTCAAAACGACGCTGTCATATTTAATGTAAAGTTCAAGCCAGGGGACCGAGCATATGTAATACTCAATGTACTGGAATCTAGAAATGGCCCTAATTCCTTAAATACTCAGCGTAGAACGTCGCTGTTTGAATCAACATGTTCGGAAAGACACGACCTAAGACCAAAAATAGATTTTTAGTGTCCCACTGGATGTCTTGTTTTATTGGTACTCTTCAAGGTTTGTTTATCACAATGTTACAGGATCCAGGAGGTGGATACAATGGAGGAAAGAAGTCGATCTCATTGCAGATTTAGCGTATTTTGGTCTGACAACATTTGCTGGTAAGTTGTCATGTGGTATATATGTGTTGTTCAATGTTTGGCCGCATCATTAAATAGATAGGCGAGGATAAGTTGTCTCATAGGTCACTTGAATCTCTGTATCTTCAATGTCAACTGTCAACCTTTACAGTTTCAATAATATACAACATATCTAAACTTTCAGCATATCTCATGTCTCCCTTCTTTAATATCTGCAGTCACACGTACCTTTTGGTCTTGTGGCTTTGATGTGATCTTCCACTGACAGTTTTCTTATCACTTGTAGTTGCAGAAAATATTGTATATGATGTTTGTTACTCCAGGATACCAGACCCTTGGTGAGGAGTATGTCAACATTGTCCCAGTGGATGAATCAAAAAGAGCTCTGCCAACACAATGGGTAAGGTACATACAGAGCTCAGCCAACACAAAGG
Source organism: Arenicola marina (assembly GCA_964019135.1). NCBI lineage: Eukaryota > Metazoa > Annelida > Polychaeta > Arenicolidae > Arenicola > Arenicola marina. The sequence goes on along the minus strand of OZ025253.1, from coordinate 46,267,317 downwards.
GTAAGGTACATACAGAGCTCAGCCAACACAATGGGTAAGGTACATACAGAGCTCAGCCAACCCAATGGTACATACAGAGCTCAGCCAACCCAATGGGTAAGGTACATACAAAGCTCAGCCAACCCAATGGGTAAGGTACATACAGAGCTCAGCCAACCCAATGGGTAAGGTACATACAAAGCTCAGCCAACATAATGGGTAAGGCGCATACAGAGCTCAGCCAACAAAATGGGTAAGGTACGTACAGAACTCAGCCAACACAATGGGTAAGGTACATACAGAGGTCAGCCAACACTATGGGTAAGGTACATACAGAGCTCAGCCCACACAACGGGTAAGGTACATACAGAGCTCAGCCAACACAATGGTACATACAGAGCTCAGCCAACACAATGGGTAAGGTACATGCAGAGCTCAGCCAACCCAATGGGTAAGGTACATACAGAGCTCAGCCAACACAATGGGTAAGGTACATACAAGCTCACCCAACCCAATGGGTAAGGTACATACAGAGCTCAGCCAACACAATGGGTAAGGTATGTACAGAGCTCAGCCAACCCAATGGGTAAGGTACATACAGAGCTCAGCCAACATAATGAGTGAGGTACATACAGAGCTCAACCAAACCAATGGGTAAGGTACATACAGAGCTCAACCAACACAATGGGTAAGGTACATACAGAGCTCAGCCAACACAATGGTACATACAGAGCTCAGCCAACCCTATGGGTAAGGTACATACAGAGCTCAGCCAACATAATGGGCATGGTACATACAGAGCTCAGCCAACACAATGGTCCATACAGAGCTCAGCCAACACAATGGGTAAGGTACATACAGAGCTCAGCCAACACAATGGGTAAGGTACATACAGAGCTCAGCCAACCCAATGGGTAAGGTACATACAGAGCTCAGCCAACACAATGGGTAAGGTACATACAGAGCTCAGCCAACCCAATGGGTAAGGTACATACAGACCTGAGCCAACACAATGGGTAAGGTACATACAGAGCTCAGCCAACCCAATGGGTAAGGTACATACAGAGCTCAGCCAACGCAATGGGTAAGGTACATACATAGCCCAGCCAACCCAATGGGTAAGGTACATACAGAGCTCAGCCAACCCAATGGTACATACAAAGCTCAGTCAACACAATGGGTAAGGTACATACAGAGCTCAGCCAACACAATGGGTAAGGTACATACAGAGCTCAGCCAACACAATGGGTAAGGTACATACAGAGCTCAGCCAACACAATGGGTAAGGTACATACATAGCTCAGCCGACACAATGGTACATACAGAGCTCAGCCAACCCAATGGGTAAGGTACATGCAGAGCTCAGCCAACCCAATGGGTAAGGTACATACAGAGCTCAGCCAACCCAATGGGTAAGGTACATACAGAGCTCAGCCAACCCAATGGGTAAGGTACATGCAGAGCTCAGCCAACCCAATGGGTAAGGTACATACAGACCTCAGCCAACCCAATGGGTAAGGGGGGGCCTCCCTGGTGTAGTGGTTAGCGCACTAGACCGCAGATCAATAGGTCCTGGGTTCGAATCCGGGCTCGGGCACCTAATCTGGGGCATGTTTCATTCCTTCATCCTTCATCGTCTCGGGAGGTTCCTTGGCCCAATTTAGCCTGTATGTGCACAAAAGTGGCCTAAAACACCAACATTCCATTCCATTCCCAATGGGTAAGGTACATACAGAGCTCAGCCAACCCAATGGGTAAGGTACATACAGAGCTCAGCCAACCCAATGGGTAAGGTACATGCAGAGCTCAGCCAACACAATGGGTAAGGTACATACAGAGCTCAGCCAACACAATGGGTAAGGTACATACAGAGCTCAGCCAACACAATGGTACATACAGAGCTCAGCCAACCCAATGGGTAAGGTACATGCAGAGCTCAGCCAACCCAATGGGTAAGGTACATACAGACCTCAGCCAACACAATGGGTAAGGTACATACAGAGCTCAGCCAACCCAATGGGTAAGGTACATACAGAGCTCAGCCAACATAATGGGTAAGGTACATATAGAGTCTAGCGTTCACTGTTTCACTGTGGCTGGAGGACCACGTGTCTAGCTGTGATTACATACAGTAGCAGCGTTCAATGTTTCACTGTGGCTGGAGGACCACGTATCTAGCTCTGATTACATACAGTAGCAGCGTTCAATGTTTCACTGTGGCTGGAGGACCACGTGTCTACCTGTGATTACATACAGTAGCAGCGTTCAATGTTTCACTGTGGTTGGAGGACCACGTGTCTAGCTGTGATTACATACAGTAGCAGCGTTCAATGTTTCACTGTGGCTGGAGGACCACGTGTCTAGCTGTGATTACATACAGTAGCAGCGTTCAATGTTTCACTGTGGCTGGAGGACCACGTGTCTAGCTGTGATTACATACAGTAGCAGCGTTCACTGTTTCACTGTGGCTGGAGGACCACGTGTCTAGCTGTGATTACATACAGTAGCAGCGTTCAATGTTTCACTGTGGCTGGAGAACCACGTGTCTACCTGTGATTACATACAGTAGCAGCGTTCAATGTTTCACTGTGGTTGGAGGACCACGTGTCTAGCTGTGATTACATACAGTAGCAGCGTTCAATGTTTCACTGTGGCTGGAGGACCACGTGTCTAGCTGTGATTACATACAGTAGCAGCGTTCAATGTTTCACTGTGGCTGGAGGACCACGTGTCTAGCTGTGATTACATACAGTAGCAGCGTTCACTGTTTCACTGTGGCTGGAGGACCACGTGTCTAGCTGTGATTACATACAGTAGCAGCGTTCAATGTTTCACTGTGGCTGGAGGACCACGTGTCTAGCTGTGATTACATACAGTAGCAGCGTTCAATGTTTCACTGTGGCTGGAGGACCACGTGTCTAGCTGTGATTACATACAGTAGCAGCGTTCACTGTTTCACTGTGGCTGGAGGACCACGTGTCTAGCTGTGATTACATACAGTAGCAGCGTTCAATGTTTCACTGTGGCTGGAGGACAACGTGTCTAGCTGTGATTACATACAGTAGCAGCGTTCAATGTTTCACTGTGGCTGGAGAACCACGTGTCTACCTGTGATTACATACAGTAGCAGCGTTCAATGTTTCACTGTGGCTGGAGGACCACGTATCTAGCTGTGATTACATACAGTAGCAGCGTTCAATGTTTCACTGTGGCTGGAGGACCACGTGTCTAGCTGTGATTACATACAGTAGCAGCGTTCAATGTTTCACTGTGGCTGGAGGACCACGTATCTAGCTGTGATTACATACAGTAGCAGCGTTAAATGTTTCACTGTGGCTGGAGGACCACGTGTCTAGCTGTGATTACATACAGTAACAGCGTTCACTGTCACTGTGGCTGGAGGACCTCGTGTCTAGCTGTGATTACATACAGTAGCAGCGTTCAATGTTTCACTGTGGCTGGAGGACCACGTATCTAGCTGTGATTACATACAGTAGCAGCGTTCAATGTTTCACTGTGGCTGGAGGACCACGTGTCTAGCTGTGATTACATCCAGTAGCAGCGTTCAATGTTTCACTGTGGCTGGAGGACCACGTGTCTACCTGTGATTACATACAGTAGCAGCGTTCACTGTTTCACTGTGGCTGGAGGACCACGTTTCTAGCTGTGATTATATACAGTAACAGCGTTCACTGTCACTGTGGCTGGAGGACCACGTGTCTAGCTGTGATTACATACAGTAGCAGCGTTCAATGTTTCACTGTGGCTGGAGGACCACGTATCTAGCTGTGATTACATACAGTAGCAGCGTTCAATGTTTCACTGTGGCTGGAGGACCACGTGTCTAGCTGTGATTACATACAGTAGCAGCGTTCAATGTTTCACTGTGGCTGGAGGACCACGTGTCTAGCTGTGATTACATACAGTAGCAGCGTTCACTGTTTCACTGTGGCTGGAGGACCACGTGTCTAGCTCTGATTACATACAGTAACAGCGTTCACTGTCACTGTGGCTGGAGGACCACGTGTCTAGCTGTGATTACATACAGTAGCAGCGTTCAATGTTTCACTGTGGCTGGAGGACCACGTGTCTAGCTGTGATTACATACAGTAGCAGCGTTCAATGTTTCACTGTGGCTAGATGACCACGTGTCTGCCTGTGATTACATACAGTAGCAGCGTTCAATGTTTCACTGTGGCTGGAGGACAACGTGTCTAGCTGTGATTACATACAGTAGCAGCGTTCAATGTTTCACTGTGGCTGGATGACCACGTGTCTACCTGTGATTACATACAGTAGCAGCGTTCAATGTTTCACTGTGGCTGGAGGACCACGTGTCTAGCTGTGATTACATACAGTAGCAGCGTTTAATGTCTCACTGTGGCTGGAGGACCACGTGTCTACCTGTGATTACATACAGTAGCAGCGTTCACTGTCACTGTGGCTGGAGGACCACGTGTCTAGCTGTGATTACATACAGTAGCAGCGTTTAATGTTTCACTGTGGCTGGAAGACCACGTGTCTAGCTGTGATTACATACAGTAGCAGCGTTCACTGTTTCGCTGTGCGAATGTTTGTGTCTTGCAGAGGCGGACCCTGATGATTCTCCTCCAGGTGGCGGCGCCGTACGCTATCAACAAGTTGCTCACTCGCATGGAGCGCCACCTGCAGCAGAATGCGGAACTACACCTAGATCCTGATGCCAGAGCCAAGTTACTGCGGGCCATCTCTGTGATAAGGCACACAGTCACCATTGCCCATAGGTTAGCACACTGACTGAGTGACCAGTTACTGGGGGCCATCTGTGTGATAAGGCACACAGTCAACATTGTCCAGAGGTTAGCACACTGACTGAGTGACCAGTTACTGCGGGCCATCTCTGTGATAAGGCACACAGTCACCATTGCCCATAGGTTAGCACACTGACTGAGTGACCAGTTACTGCGGGCCATCTCTGTGATAAGGCACACAGTCACCATTGCCCAGAGGTTAGCACACTGACTGAGTGACCAGTTACTGCGGGCCATCTCTGTGATAAGGCACACAGTCACCATTGTCCAGAGGTTAGCACGCTGACTGAGTGACCAGTTACTGCGGGCCATCTCTGTGATAAGGCACACAGTCACCATTGCCCATAGGTTAGCACACTGACTGAGTGACCAGTTACTGGGGGCCATCTCTGTGATAAGGCACACAGTCACCAATGTCCAGAGGTTAGCACACTGACTGAGTGACCAGTTACTGCGGGCCATCTCTGTGATAAGGCACACAGTCACCATTGCCCAGAGGTTAGCACACTGACTGAGTGACCAGTTACTGTGGGCCATCTCTGTGATAAGGCACACAGTCGCCATTGCCCATAGGTTAGCACGCTGACTGAGTGACCAGTTACTGCGGGTCGTCTCTGTGATAATATAATATAATAATAATAGGTTTATTGCACTAAAAGGCCTCAGGCCCATGGTAAAAAAGACATATATACAAACGCAATTGTTATTCCTTGTCCCTGTATAAACCAGTTAAATTTAAATTGTTTCCCTTAATCTCCCTGCATAGTATATAAATTGACCCAGCTGATAAAATATTCCGTCATTTCTCGAATTCATTAGAAATATGAAGTCTGAAATGCAATAATATCTGATCCAAGGTAAGTATTTCTTACGAATGTCGATATATAGATCACATATGCACACAAAGTGAAATTCGTCTTCGACATAAAATATACCTTTACGGCTACAATGTTGGCAGTATCTTTCGTCTCTGGATATATTTAGTCTCCTACCAGTTTCAATGGCCAAACGATGTTCCGAACATCTAAATTTTGAAAGTGCTCTTCAAAATTTCCTAAGGTTTATACAATATAAATATTTCTCTGGTTCCAGAAGAGTCTTAAACAAGGCATAAGTCTTAAGTTTACTGCTGTGCTTAACATCGCTGTTCCAATCTTGTTGGGCACAGTCTTTCATTCTTTAAAAAAATTCTTTTATAAACATATTTACATCACCAACTTCCTGGCTTAAGAACACGATCCCAAAGCCATATATATACAATAACTCTTTGACTTTAGTTACCCAGTTTGTTTTACCATTTTGGTCTTTAACATATAACATATTGTAAATCTTCCATCATCAGAATTTTTATCCAGTACTTAATACATTTCACATTGTAATTATTATGCAGTGGATACCTCCCACACTCCCCCAATACTGCTACGTTAGTGGTTGTAGATGATACACCTAGAAGGTATTTACAAAATTTATAACCCCACACCTCAGACGCATATGTCAGAATTGGAAGCACCATCTTGTCGAACAGTTCAAAAGCTACAGTGTGAGATACACCATTACATTTATAGATTAATCGCTTTAGCATGCCAGGTGCTTTTGACCCTTGGGCAGTGAGAGTCTGTCCACCCTTGGTCTATTTAAGTCTCGAGGAGAAAATGAATCCCAAATACTTGTAATGAGAATCACAATCAATCTGGCCACCTTCAAAGAACCATGTTTCATCTTTTCTTAGAACACCACCATTTCTGAAAACCATTATTTTTGTCTTTTCAATGTTAACTTTCATCCCTGAAGATTTACAAAAGAGATTAATTTGTTCCTGGAGTCTTCCAACCAGATCTGCGCACTGGATTAGATGATCAGCATATAACATTAAGCAAATATTAGGGCAATTTTTATTCAAGAATATACCATTGCATCTATATACCATATAGCGTGAAAATATGGTCCACTGTACTCCTATTTCGTCTGAAGCCAGCCTGCTCTTCATACAATTGTTCTGACTCTTCAGCCCATTTTGTCACTCTATTTGACTGCGAGGATACCAGGGAAAACTTTGCCAATGACCGGCAACAGTGCAATACCCCTATAGTTATTAACATTATTTGTTGAACCTTCTTTATGAACTGGGAAGAGAATAGCTTCAGCCCACGCCATGGGAAATTTCCCAGTTTATAAAATTGCATTAAACAGATTTGTGAAGTAGGGAGCAAGAGGCTTCACTTTACATTTCAACATTTCATTAATCACTCCAACACCTGGTGCCTTGTTACTGGCTAGGTTATTTATATAATTGGCAGTTTCTTCCAATGAAATATCTTCGTTTGGTGACTCCGGATTATTTTCCATGCAAATAGAACAATCAGAATCATGATTGCATTAATATTCTTGTTCACCTTGATCAGAGAGTACTTGAGGAGATCTTTAACGTGGTTATACCAGTCTTTAGGGATAATATCAGGAGTATTTGCACGGCTTTTGTCTATGTTCTTCACCAGTTTACAGAATTGACCAGTTTTCATATTACTTGTTTCTAGTTTATATCGTAGATCGTTGCTATACCCTCTTTCCTTGTCTCTACAGCGTATCTTAAGTTTCTTCTTTATATCTAAAAATTATAACTTGGCCTCATCCCTGTGAGTTCGTCTAAAAACACTAAGCAGTCTTGATTTCTGTTCGTTCAGTCTCTAACTCCTCACCCCACCAGGCAGGTTGTATTCTCTTATCTGAGCTAGGTTTAAAATGTCTTTTCCGTAATGGATCTCCTGCCTTCTGCAAACACCTTGTCAGAACATCAGTAGCTTTTTCTATATCTAAATTTAGTATCTCAGAAAAATTAACAATTTCTGTGATAAGGCACACAGTCACCATTGCCCACAGGTTATCAATGGTAGCCCCCTCACATGTGTGCTGCTCCTCCTGACAGCCCCCTCACATGTGTATTTCTCCTGACAGGATATTTCTTCTGTATTTCTCTCACATGTGTATTTCTCCTGTATTTCTCCTGACAGCCCCCTCACATGTGTATTTCTCCTCCTGACAGCCCCCTCACATGTGTGTTGCTCCTCCTGACAGCCCCCTCACATGTGTGTTTCTCCTGACAGCCCCCTCACATGTGTGCTCTTCCTGACAGCCCCCTCACATGTGTGCTTCTCCTGACAGCCCCCTCACATGTGTGCTTCTTCTGACAGCCCCCTCACATGTGTGCTCCTCTTGACAGCCCCTTCACATGTGTGCTCCTCTTGACAACCCCCTCACATGTGTGCTCCTCTAGACAACCCCCTCACATGTGTGCTTCTCCTGACAGCCCCCTCACATGTGTGCTCCTCCTGACAGCCCCCTCACATGTGTGCTTCTCTTGACAGCCCCCTCACATGTGTGCTCCTCCTGACAGCCCCCTCACATGTGTGCTTCTCCTGACAGCCCCCTCATATGTGTGCTCCTTTTGACAACCCCCTCACATGTGTGCTTCTCCTGACAGCCCCCTCACATTGTGTTCCTCTTGACAGCCAGTGCTTCTCCTCCTGTTGCACACAGACACGTCGGGTCGTGTCAATTCAACGTCTCTTGGCAGAGATGAAGTGACTTTACGGCCGTTTTTGTGCACACAAGGGTTAAACTGGGCCTTTCTTGGCAGATGTTGGCCCCAACATATGACTGTTACGCTGCGTTTCTATGCATCATGATATGTTTGCTTTGCATTATATTAGGGTTAATGTGTTTCATGCATGTTATGTGTATTTTGCATCATGCTATCTGTCGCCCTCCCTACCCCAGGTGTCATCTCGCGGCCTTCTACATGAGAGGAGTCTTCTACCACATCGCCAAGCGTCTCACTGGCACGCGTTACGTGAGTCTCTCTTGTTCTCTTACTTCAGTCGCAGGGTTTAAAGGCCTGGGGCCGTAGTCACCCAAAAAGTCGATTTTCTGAATTAAGGAAGTGCTAAAATTATATTGAAGACGATTTCTTGATCATGAGCACCACCACAACGAGCTTTTGAGGCTAAGATGAAAACGTACTTTTCGTGCGTAACTTACGAGGGGATTATGAACATTCACTGTAGTTTAACTTTTGTAAAACTATAGTTTTTTTACCATAGTTATTTTGTGGTATTTTCCCGACTGTAGTATTTTGTACTATGGTAATACTATAGTTTGCCAACTTGTAGTTATACTCAGTAACATTACAGTGGTACTACTGTAGTTATACTATAGTAATATTACAGTGGTATAACTATTTATACTATAGTAATATTACAGTGGTACTACTGTAGTTATACTATAGTAATATTACAGTGGTGTAACTATTTATACTATGGTAATATTACTGTGGTACTACTGTAGTTATATTATAGTAATATGACAATGGCACTACTGTAGTTATACTATTGTAATCTTACAGTGGTATAACTAGTTATACTGTCGGAATATTACAGTGGTATAACTGTAGTTATACTATAGTAATATTACAGTGCCACTACTGTAGTTCTACTATAGTAATATTACAGTGCTATAACTATTTATACTATGGTAATATTAATGTGGTACTACTGTAGTTATACTATGGTAATATTACAGTGGCACCACTGTAGTTATACTATTGTAATATTACAGTGGTACTACTGTAGTTATACTTTTGTAATATTACAGGAGTATAACTAGTTATACTATAGTAATATTACAGTAGTATAACTAGTTATACTATAGTAATATTACAGTGGTACTACTGTAGTTATACTATTGTAATATTACAGTGACACTACTGTAGTTATACTATAGTAATATTACAGTGGTTTAACTAGTTATACTATAGTAATATTACAGTGGTACTACTGTAGTTATACTATTGTAATATTACAGTGACACTACTGTAGTTATACTATAGTAATATTACAGTGGTATAACTAGTTATACTGTAGGAATATTACAGTGGTATAACTGTAGTTATATTATAGTAATATTACAGTGACACTACTGTAGTTATACTATAGTAATATTACAGTGGTTTAACTAGTTATACTATAGTAATATTACAGTGGTACTACTGTAGTTATACTATGGTAATATTGCTGTTTGCTACTGTAGTTATACTCAGTAATATTACAGTGGTACTACTGTAGTTATACTATAGTAATATTACAGTGGTATAACTATTTATACTATAGTAATATTACAGTGGTATAACTATTTATACTATGGTAATATTACTGTGGTACTACTGTAGTTATACTATGGTAATATTACAGTGGTACTACTCTAGTTATACTATAGTAATATTACAGTGGTATAACTATTTATACTATGGTAATATTACTGTGGTTATACTGTGGTAATATTACAGTGGCACTACTGTAGTTATACTATTGTAATCTTACAGTGGTATAACTAAATATACATTTAGTAATATTACAGTGGTACAACTAGTTATATTATAGTAATATGACAGTGGTACTACTGTAGTTATACTATTGTAATCTTACAGTGGTATAACTAGTTATACTGTAGGAATATTACAGTGGTATAACTGTAGTTATACTATAGTAATATTACAGTGGCACTACTGTAGTTATACTATAGTAATATTACAGTGGTATAACTAGTTATACTATAGTAATATTACAGTGGTACTACTGTAGTTATACTATAGTAATATTACAGTGGTGTAATTGTAGTTATACTATAGTAATATTACAGTGGCACTACTGTAGTTATACTATAGTAATATTACAGTGGTACTACTGTAGTTATACTATAGTAATATTACAGTGGTACTACTGTAGTTATACTATAGTAATATTACAGTGGTATAACTGTAGTTATACTATTGTAATATTACAGTGGTACTACTGTAGTTATACTTTTGTGAAATTACAGTAGTATAACTAGTTATACTATAGTACTATTACAGTGGTATAACTGTAGTTATACTATTGTAATATTACAGTGGTACTACTGTAGTTATACTTTTGTGAAATTACAGTAGTATAACTAGTTATACTATAGTACTATTACAGTGGTATAACTGTAGTTATACTATAGTAATATTACACTGGTACTACTGTAGTTATACTATGGTAATATTGCAGTGGTACTACTGTAGTTATACTTTTGTAATATTACAGTGGTATAACTAGTTATACTATAGTAATATCACAGTGGTATAACTAGTTATACTATAGTAATATTACATTGGTACTACTGTAGTTATACTATGGTAATATTACAGTGGCACTACTGTAGTTATACTATAGTAATATTCCAGTGGTACTGCTGTAGTTATACTATACTAATATTACCGTGGTACAACTAGTTATACTATGGTAATATTACAGTGGCACTACTGTAGATATATTATAGTAATATTACAGTAGTACTACTGTAGTTATAATATAGTAATTTTACAGTGGCACTACTGTAGTTATGCTATAGTAATTTTACAGTGGCACTACTTTAGTTATGCTATAGGAATATTACAGTGGTATAACTGTAGTTATACTATTGTAATCTTACAGTGGTACTACTGTAGTTATACTATTGTAATCTTACAGTGGTACTACTGTAGTTATATTATTGTAATCTTACAGTGGTATAACTAGTTATACTATTGTAATCTTACAGTGGTAAAACTGTAGTTCTACTATTGTAATATTACAGTGGTAAAACTGTGGTCATACGATTGTAATAAAAACCAGTGGACTACTGTAGTTATAGTATATGAGTACTACAGTGGTATAACTAGTTATACTATTGTAATCATACAGTGGTGAAACTGTAGTTATACTATTGTAATTTGACAGTGCTACTACCCCAGATAACAACATAATATTCTGCGTATATTCCGCCAATATTACGGGTATATTACCAAAAAACATTCTGGGAGCCTTTTTCGGTTTCCCTAATATTCGGGGACTGGCGCAGGCAGCTATCATTAACTCTTTTATTCACAAGCAAACATGTGACGGTATGATTTATGCAGCATGTAAACACTATGATTGTTCGAGCACACTTGATAATAAAAGCTACAGTCGATTCCCTACTAATGTCTAAGGAATTTAACATTGACACCGTTGTGCCCCTAGAGAAGCGGGCTTGCCTGGGGGCACTTGCGCCAAGGTTGCCTTAAAACATGCCTGTTCTCACATTATACAGAGACGAGAGAGAGCCATAAAGAGAATGTCGGTTGTTCGCCTTGATTTGAAATCAGCACCCTTTCGGGCATAGATTGCAGAACGCAGACAAATAAATAAAGCTTTCAAGTGGTTCTTTTTCATACTTTCACAGTTGAAAAGTGCGACAAAAGTATCACTCTTTGTAATTATGGAACTTTCCAACAACTATTATTTACAACTTTTCCTTGCCGCCATGTTGCTATTACATCACCGTTCTTGTCTAGCATTCCAATGTTAAATAGATCAACTTCTGTGACAGTGATATAGTAGTTTTAACAAATATATTATTGTAAACTTCCATAGGTATAAACAGTAATCAAATTTGTTTGCAAGCATTTCCATCGCCTTTGGAACTATAAAAGTATGAAGAACAACTTGAATGGATTTCTAAGGAGCATTTGTTTGTGCACATTGAGCAATCGACACCCGTAGAGTGCTAGTTTTTGAATCTACGCTCCATGTCAATATTTACTTCATGGCCCTCCGGCCCGCTCCCCCAAACACAAAAGCAAGGGGGGTCATGTAACAGGGCTAGGTTCTGAGTCAAGTGCTGTAGCTCTGACATCGAAACTACCACCTGACCAGTGGCAGTGCCGCCAGTGGAGTCTGCCAGGGCCACAGGCGCCGTAAAATCAGCGTTGGGGGGGGGGGTTACCCTCATAAACGGTGTCCGAAGGTTGAGCCCAAAGCATGGTACACTTGTCAATCCGTATTTTACAAGTTTACCCACGCGGCGTTGACATTGATATAGCGCCGTTGCAACGACCGAGTGGGCTGCGACCGCTTAAATTTTATGGGGCTGCATGATAAAAATATCGCAGAACTTTACTGCTGTCGAATTTCGCTTTAAATTTACGCTGAAACGAAAGCTACGATACCATTCTACTGTTATGTTCTAAACTTAAGCCGATTAACGAATAACAACCAGCTCAATCCCCCTTCACCTGCATGGTACGCCGCCTCGGCTCAGTGAATAACAACCAGCTCAATCCCCCTTCAGCTGCATGGTACGCCGCCTCGGCTCAGTGAATAACAACCAGCTCAATCCCCCTTCAGCTGCATGGTACGCCGCCTCGGCTCAGTGAATAACAACCAGCTCAATCCCCCTTCAGCTGCATGGTACGCCGCCTCGGCTCAGTGAATAACAACCAGCTCAATCCCCCTTCACCTGCATGGTACGCCGCCTCGGCTCAGTGAATAACAACCAGCTCAATCCCCCTTCAGCTGCATGGTACGCCGCCTCGGCTCAGTGAATAACACCCAGCCATCATTTGTCGTAATCCCGCCACCACCGGGGCATGCCTCCACCCATTCAAACACTGACCACCAACAGCCCCCACACCATACCGCGGCACCAACGCAAACCCCTCACAGTTTCCCCCGGTCAAAAAATCCCGCGGCCGAAGAGGGCGTAAACCGTTTAACTTCCGCCGGATTCAACTTCCACTCTCCGACAGTGGGCGCTCGCTAGTGAGTGAGTTGAGCGAGCTCCCTCTGTTGGTATACATTACATGTGTATATTGCCGTCAATCAGCCGCTGGCACCCTAGCAAGCGCCCGGAGGGTGGGGGGTGGGTACTTAATCCATTGCTGGGGTTTTTTTTTGGGGTGGGGGGTTACATAATACATTGCTGGGTAAGGGGGTTCCGCAGTAAAGACCCCCCCCCCGGCCCCCACTTTTCACCTCCAAAATCCACTCGGTCGGGTCGTTTCAACGCCAAAGTCCACTCTGAAGGGGTATTTTTTACGTTGACCCGCTCCATGTCGCAGTTCCATGCAGACACCCGCCATTTTGAGGAAAAACGCCATCTGAGGCTTGGATTCCCGAGCAATTTTTCAGTGCACCCCCCCCCCCCCCGGTCGTCACAAAAATGGTGTTCCCCCAATTTTGTTCAGAGCGCCCGGCCCGACCCCTCCCCCGGTCGCAATTATCAATGGACCCCCCGCCTTTTCGAATTCCTGGATCCGCTCCTGCAATCCCATACGTCACAATGTGCTGAATATGTTTTGTAATATATGTATGTTTCGTAACAAAATTTGCTTTCCTCTAAGCGTAACATTCGCAAAACATCATCGTAACTCGTCCGTAACGTAACACGGAAATAACACTGAGCGAATATTACGAGAATGTTCCGTGTTTGCTGGGACTGTATTTATACGATAGTAATATACTATAGTAGTCAGACAGTGTCTATAGTCCGATTATAGCAATATTATACTGACCATAGTATTACTATAGTAGTCAGACAGTGTCTATAGTCCGATTATAGTAATATTATACTTACCATAGTATTACTATAGTAGTCAGACAGTGTCTATAGTCCGATTATAGTAATATTATACTGACCATAGTATTACTATAATAGTCAGACAGTGTCTATAGTCCGATTATAGCAATATTATACTGACCATAGTATTACTATAGTTGTCAGACAGTGTCTATAGTCCGATTATAGCAATATTATACTGACCATAGTATTACTATAGTAGTCAGACAGTGTCTATAGTCCGATTATAGCAATATTATACTGACCATAGTATTACTATAGTTGTCAGACAGTGTCTATAGTCCGATTATAGCAATATTATACTGACCATAGTATTACTATAGTAGTCAGACAGTGTCTATAGTCCGATTATAGTAATATTATACTGACCATAGTATTACTATAGTTGTCAGACAGTGTCTATAGTCCGATTATAGCAATATTATACTGACCATAGTATTACTATAGTTGTCAGACAGTGTCTATAGTCCGATTATAGCAATATTATACTGACCATAGTATTACTATAGTAGTCAGACAGTGTCTATAGTCCGATTATAGTAATATTATACTGACCATAGTATTACTATAGTAGTCAGACAGTGTCTATAGTCCGATTATAGCAATATTATACTGACCATAGTATTACTATAGTAGTCAGACAGTGTCTATAGTCCGATTATAGCAATATTATACTTACCATAGTATTACTATAGTAGTCAGACTGTGTCTATAGTCCGATTATAGCAATATTATACTGACCATAGTATTACTATAGTAGTCAGACAGTGTCTATAGTCCGATTATAGTAATATTATACTGACCATAGTATTACTATAGTAGTCAGACAGTGTCTATAGTCCGATTATAGTAATATTATACTGACCATAGTATTACTATAGTAGTCAGACTGTGTCTATAGTCCGATTATAGCAATATTATACTGACCATAGTATTACTATAGTAGTCAGACAGTGTCTATAGTCCGATTATAGTAATATTATACTGACCATAGTATTACTATAGTAGTCAGACAGTGTCTATAGTCCGATTATAGTAATATTATACTGACCATAGTATTACTATAGTAGTCAGACAGTGTCTATAGTCCGATTATAGTAATATTATACTGACCATAGTATTACTATAGTAGTCAGACTGTGTCTATAGTCCGATTATAGCAATATTATACTGACCATAGTATTACTATAGTAGTCAGACAGTGTCTATAGTCCGATTATAGCAATATTATACTGACCATAGTATTACTATAGTAGTCAGACAGTGTCTATAGTCCGATTATAGTAATATTATACTGACCATAGTATTACTATAGTAGTCAGACAGTGTCTATAGTCCGATTATAGCAATATTATACTGACCATAGTATTACTATAGTAGTCAGACAGTGTCTATAGTCCGATTATAGTAATATTATACTGACCATAGTATTACTATAGTAGTCAGACTGTGTCTATAGTCCGATTATAGCAATATTATACTGACCATAGTATTACTATAGTAGTCAGACAGTGTCTATAGTCCGATTATAACAATATTATACTGACCATAGTATTACTATAGTAGTCAGACAGTGTCTATAGTCCGATTATAGTAATATTATACTGATCATAGTATTACTATAGTAGTCAGACAGTGTCTATAGTCCGATTATAGTAATATTATACTGACCATAGTATTACTATAGTAGTCAGACAGTGTCTATAGTCCGATTATAGCAATATTATACTGACCATAGTATTACTATAGTAGTCAGACAGTGTCTATAGTCCGATTATAGTAATATTATACTGACCATAGTATTACTATAGTAGTCAGACAGTGTCTATAGTCCGATTATAGCAATATTATACTGACCATAGTATTACTATAGTAGTCAGACAGTGTCTATAGTCTGATTATAGTAATATTATACTGACCATAGTATTACTATAGTAGTCAGACAGTGTCTATAGTCCGATTATAGCAATATTATACTGACCATAGTATTACTATAGTTGTCAGACAGTGTCTATAGTCCGATCATAGCAATATTATACTGACCATAGTATTACTATAGTAGTCAGACTGTGTCTATAGTCCGATCATAGTAATATTATACTGACCATAGTATTACTATAGTAGTCAGACTGTGTCTATAGTCCGATTATAGCAATATTATACTGACCATAGTATTACTATAGTAGTCAGACAGTGTCTATAGTCCGATTATAGCAATATTATACTGACCATAGTATTACTATAGTAGTCAGACAGTGTCTATAGTCCGATTATAGCAATATTATACTGACCATAGTATTACTATAGTAGTCAGACAGTGTCTATAGTCCAATTATAGCAATATTATACTGACCATAGTATTACTATAGTAGTCAGACAGTGTCTATAGTCCGATCATAGCAATATTATACTGACCATAGTATTACTATAGTAGTCAGACAGTGTCTATAGTCCGATTATAGTAATATTATACTGACCATAGTATTACTATAGTAGTCAGACAGTGTCTATAGTCCGATTATAGTAATATTATACTGACCATAGTATTACTATAGTAGTCAGACAGTGTCTATAGTCCGATCATAGCAATATTATACTTACCATAGTATTACTATAGTAGTCAGACAGTGTCTATAGTCCGATTATATTAATATTATACTGACCATAGTATTACTATAGTAGTCAGACAGTGTCTATAGTCCGATTATAGTAATATTATACTGACCATAGTATTACTATAGTAGTCAGACAGTGTCTATAGTCCGATTATAGTAATATTATACTGACCATAGTATTACTATAGTAGTCAGACAGTGTCTATAGTCCGATCATAGCAATATTATACTTACCATAGTATTACTATAGTAGTCAGACAGTGTCTATAGTCCGATTATATTAATATTATACTGACCATAGTATTACTATAGTAGTCAGACAGTGTCTATAGTCCGATTATAGTAATATTATACTCACCATAGTATTACTATAGTAGTCAGACAGTGTCTATAGTCCGATTATAGCAATATTATACTGACCATAGTATTACTATAGTAGTCAGACAGTGTCTATAGTCCGATTATAGTAATATTATACTGACCATAGTATTACTATAGTAGTCAGACAGTGTCTATAGTCCGATCATAGCAATATTATACTTACCATAGTATTACTATAGTAGTCAGACAGTGTCTATAGTCCGATTATAGTAATATTATACTGACCATAGTATTACTATAGTAGTCAGACAGTGTCTATAGTCCGATCATAGCAATATTATACTGATCATAGTATTACTATAGTAGTCAGACAGTGTCTATAGTCCGATCATAGCAATATTATACTTACCATAGTATTACTATAGTAGTCAGACAGTGTCTATAGTCCGATTATAGCAATATTATACTTACCATAGTATTACTATAGTAGTCAGACAGTGTCTATAGTCCGATTATAGCAATATTATACTGACCATAGTATTACTATAGTAGTCAGACAGTGTCTATAGTCCGATTATAGTAATATTATACTGACCATAGTATTACTATAGTAGTCAGACAGTGTCTATAGTCCGATTATAGTAATATTATACTTACCATAGTATTACTATAGTAGTCAGACAGTGTCTATAGTCCGATTATAGTAATATTATACTGACCATAGTATTACTATAGTAGTCAGACAGTGTCTATAGTCCGATTATAGCAATATTATACTTACCATAGTATTACTATAGTAGTCAGACAGTGTCTATAGTCCGATTATAGCAATATTATACTGACCATAGTATTACTATAGTAGTCAGACAGTGTCTATAGTCCGATCATAGCAATATTATACTGACCATAGTATTACTATAGTAGTCAGACAGTGTCTATAGTCCGATTATAGCAATATTATACTGACCATAGTATTACTATAGTAGTCAGACAGTGTCTATAGTCCGATTATAGCAATATTATACTGACCATAGTATTACTATAGTAGTCAGACAGTGTCTATAGTCCGATCATAGCAATATTATACTTACCATAGTATTACTATAGTAGTCAGACAGTGTCTATAGTCCGATTATAGTAATATTATACTTACCATAGTATTACTATAGTAGTCAGACAGTGTCTATGGTCCGATTATAGTAATATTATACTGACCATAGTATTACTATAGTAGTCAGACAGTGTCTATAGTCCGATTATAGTAATATTATACTGACCATAGTATTACTATAGTAGTCAGACAGTGTCTATAGTCCGATCATAGCAATATTATACTTACCATAGTATTACTATAGTAGTCAGACAGTGTCTATAGTCCGATTATAGTAATATTATACTTACCATAGTATTACTATAGTAGTCAGACAGTGTCTATAGTCCGATCATAGCAATATTATACTGACCATAGTATTACTATAGTAGTCAGACAGTGTCTATAGTCCGATTATAGTAATATTATACTGACCATAGTATTACTATAGTAGTCAGACAGTGTCTATAGTCCGATTATAGTAATATTATACTGACCATAGTATTACTATAGTAGTCAGACAGTGTCTATAGTCCGATCATAGCAATATTATACTGACCATAGTATTACTATAGTAGTCAGACAGTGTCTATAGTCCGATCATAGCAATATTATACTGACCATAGTATTACTATAATAGTCAGACAGTGTCTATAGTCCGATTATAGTAATATTATACTGACCATAGTATTACTATAGTAGTCAGACAGTGTCTATAGTCCGATTATAGTAATATTATACTGACCATAGTATTACTATAGTAGTCAGACAGTGTCTATAGTCCGATCATAGCAATATTATACTTACCATAGTATTAGTATAGTAGTCAGACAGTGTCTATAGTCCGATTATAGTAATATTATACTGACCATAGTATTACTATAGTAGTCAGACAGTGTCTATAGTCCGATTATAGCAATATTATACTGACCATAGTATTACTATAGTAGTCAGACAGTGTCTATAGTCCGATCATAGCAATATTATACTGACCATAGTATTACTATAGTAGTCAGACAGTGTCTATAGTCCGATTATAGCAATATTATACTGACCATAGTATTACTATAGTAGTCAGACAGTGTCTATAGTCCGATTATAGCAATATTATACTGACCATAGTATTACTATAGTAGTCAGACAGTGTCTATAGTCCGATCATAGCAATATTATACTGACCATAGTATTACTATAGTAGTCAGACAGTGTCTTTAGTCCGATTATAGCAATATTATACTTACCATAGTATTACTATAGTAGTCAGACAGTGTCTTTAGTCCGATTATAGCAATATTATACTTACCATAGTATTACTATAGTAGTCAGACAGTGTCTATAGTACGATTATAGCAATATTATACTTACCATAGTATTACTATAGTAGTCAGACAGTGTCTATATTCCGATTATAGCAATATTATACTGACCATAGTATTACTATAGTAGTCAGACAGTGTCTATAGTCCGATTATAGCAATATTATACTTACCATAGTATTACTATAGTAGTCAGACAGTGTCTATAGTCCGATTATAGCAATATTATACTTACCATAGTATTACTATAGTAGTCAGACAGTGTCTATAGTCCGATTATAGTAATATTATACTGACCATAGTATTACTATAGTAGTCAGACAGTGTCTATAGTCCGATCATAGCAATATTATACTTACCATTGTATTACTATAGTAGTCAGACAGTGTCTATAGTCCGATTATAGCAATATTATACTTACCATAGTATTACTATAGTAGTCAGACAGTGTCTATAGTCCGATCATAGCAATATTATACTTACCATAGTATTACTATAGTAGTCAGACAGTGTCTATAGTCCGATTATAGTAATATTATACTGACCATAGTATTACTATAGTAGTCAGACTGTGTCTATAGTCCGATTATAGCAATATTATACTGACCATAGTATTACTATAGTAGTCAGACAGTGTCTATAGTCCGATTATAGCAATATTATACTGACCATAGTATTACTATAGTAGTCAGACAGTGTCTATAGTCCGATTATAGCAATATTATACTGACCATAGTATTACTATAGTAGTCAGACAGTGTCTATAGTCCGATTATAGCAATATTATACTGACCATAGTATTACTATAGTAGTCAGACAGTGTCTATAGTCCGATTATAGTAATATTATACTGACCATAGTATTACTATAGTAGTCAGACAGTGTCTATAGTCCGATTATAGCAATATTATACTGACCATAGTATTACTATAGTAGTCAGACAGTGTCTATAGTCCGATCATAGCAATATTATACTTACCATAGTATTACTATAGTAGTCAGACAGTGTCTATAGTCCGATTATAGTAATATTATACTGACCATAGTATTACTATAGTAGTCAGACTGTGTCTATAGTCCGATTATAGCAATATTATACTGACCATAGTATTACTATAGTAGTCAGACAGTGTCTATAGTCCGATTATAGCAATATTATACTGACCATAGTATTACTATAGTAGTCAGACAGTGTCTATAGTCCGATTATAGCAATATTATACTGACCATAGTATTACTATAGTAGTCAGACAGTGTCTATAGTCCGATTATAGCAATATTATACTGACCATAGTATTACTATAGTAGTCAGACAGTGTCTATAGTCCGATTATAGCAATATTATACTGACCATAGTATTACTATAGTAGTCAGACAGTGTCTATAGTCCGATCATAACAATATTATACTTACCATAGTATTACTATAGTAGTCAGACAGTGTCTATAGTCCGATTATAGCAATATTATACTTACCATAGTATTACTATAGTAGTCAGACAGTGTCTATAGTCCGATCATAGTAATATTATACTGACCATAGTATTACTATAGTAGTCAGACAGTGTCTATAGTCCGATCATAGCAATATTATACTTACCATAGTATTACTATAGTAGTCAGACAGTGTCTATAGTCCGATTATAGCAATATTATACTTACCATAGTATTACTATAGTAGTCAGACAGTGTCTATAGTCCGATCATAGCAATATTATACTGACCATAGTATTACTATAGTAGTCAGACAGTGTCTATAGTCCGATTATAGCAATATTATACTGACCATAGTATTACTATAGTAGTCAGACAGTGTCTATAGTCCGATTATAGCAATATTATACTGACCATAGTATTACTATAGTAGTCAGACAGTGTCTATAGTCCGATTATAGTAATATTATACTGACCATAGTATTACTATAGTAGTCAGACAGTGTCTATAGTCCGATCATAGCAATATTATACTGACCATAGTATTACTATAGTAGTCAGACAGTGTCTATAGTCCGATTATAGCAATATTATACTGACCATAGTATTACTATAGTAGTCAGACAGTGTCTATAGTCCGATTATAGTAATATTATACTGACCATAGTATTACTATAGTAGTCAGACAGTGTCTATAGTCCGATCATAGCAATATTATACTTACCATAGTATTACTATAGTAGTCAGACAGTGTCTATAGTCCGATTATAGCAATATTATACTTACCATAGTATTACTATAGTAGTCAGACAGTGTCTATAGTCCGATTATAGCAATATTATACTGACCATAGTATTACTATAGTAGTCAGACAGTGTCTATAGTCCGATTATAGTAATATTATACTGACCATAGTATTACTATAGTAGTCAGACAGTGTCTATAGTCCGATCATAGCAATATTATACTTACCATAGTATTACTATAGTAGTCAGACAGTGTCTATAGTCCGATTATAGTAATATTATACTGACCATAGTATTACTATAGTAGTCAGACAGTGTCTATAGTCCGATTATAGCAATCTTATACTTACCATAGTATTACTATAGTAGTCAGACAGTGTCTATAG
This sequence comes from Arenicola marina, assembly GCA_964019135.1. NCBI lineage: Eukaryota > Metazoa > Annelida > Polychaeta > Arenicolidae > Arenicola > Arenicola marina. Next base: position 46,245,188 of record OZ025253.1, on the reverse strand, counting down.
TCCGATTATAGCAATATTATACTGACCATAGTATTACTATAGTAGTCAGACAGTGTCTATAGTCCGATTATAGTAATATTATACTGACCATAGTATTACTATAGTTGTCAGACAGTGTCTATAGTCCGATTATAGTAATATTATACTGACCATAGTATTACTATAGTAGTCAGACAGTGTCTATAGTCCGATTATAGCAATATTATACTTACCATAGTATTACTATAGTAGTCAGACAGTGTCTATAGTCCGATTATAGCAATATTATACTGACCATAGTATTACTATAGTAGTCAGACAGTGTCTATAGTCCGATTATAGTAATATTATACTTACCATAGTATTACTATAGTAGTCAGACAGTGTCTATAGTCCGATTATAGTAATATTATACTGACCATAGTATTACTATAGTAGTCAGACAGTGTCTATGGTCCGATCATAGTAATATTATACTGACCATAGTATTACTATAGTAGTCAGACAGTGTCTATAGTCCGATTATAGTAATATTATACTGACCATAGTATTACTATAGTAGTCAGACAGTGTCTATAGTCCGATTATAGTAATATTATACTGACCATAGTATTACTATAGTAGTCAGACAGTGTCTATAGTCCGATTATAGTAATATTATACTGACCATAGTATTACTATAGTTGTCAGACAGTGTCTATAGTCCGATCATAGCAATATTATACTGACCATAGTATTACTATAATAGTCAGACTGTGTCTATAGTCCGATTATAGTAATATTATACTGACCATAGTATTACTATAGTAGTCAGACAGTGTCTATAGTCCGATTATAGTAATATTATACTGACCATAGTATTACTATAGTAGTCAGACAGTGTCTATAGTCCGATTATAGCAATATTATACTGACCATAGTATTACTATAGTAGTCAGACAGTGTCTATAGTCCGATTATAGTAATATTATACTGACCATAGTATTACTATAGTTGTCAGACAGTGTCTATAGTCCGATCATAGCAATATTATACTGACCATAGTATTACTATAATAGTCAGACTGTGTCTATAGTCCGATTATAGTAATATTATACTGACCATAGTATTACTATAATAGTCAGACTGTGTCTATAGTCCGATTATAGTAATATTATACTGACCATAGTATTACTATAGTAGTCAGACAGTGTCTATAGTCCGATTATAGTAATATTATACTGACCATAGTATTACTATAGTAGTCAGACAGTGTCTATAGTCCGATTATAGTAATATTATACTGACCATAGTATTACTATAGTTGTCAGACAGTGTCTATAGTCCGATCATAGCAATATTATACTGACCATAGTATTACTATAATAGTCAGACTGTGTCTATAGTCCGATTATAGTAATATTATACTGACCATAGTATTACTATAGTAGTCAGACTGTGTCTATAGTCCGATTATAGCAATATTATACTGACCATAGTATTACTATAGTAGTCAGACAGTGTCTATAGTCCGATTATAACAATATTATACTGACCATAGTATTACTATAGTAGTCAGACAGTGTCTATAGTCCGATTATAGTAATATTATACTGACCATAGTATTACTATAGTAGTCAGACAGTGTCTATAGTCCGATTATAGCAATATTATACTGACCATAGTATTACTATAGTAGTCAGACAGTGTCTATAGTCCGATTATAGTAATATTATACTTACCATAGTATTACTATAGTTGTCAGACAGTGTCTATAGTCCGATTATATTAATATTATACTGACCATAGTATTACTATAGTTGTCAGACAGTGTCTATAGTCCGATTATAGTAATATTATACTCACCATAGTATTACTATAGTAGTCAGACAGTGTCTATAGTCCGATTATAGTAATATTATACTTACCATTGTATTACTATAGTAGTCAGACAGTGTCTATAGTCCGATTATAGTAATATTATACTGACCATAGTATTACTATAGTTGTCAGACAGTGTCTATAGTCCGATTATAGTAATATTATACTGACCATACTATTACTATAGTAGTCAGACAGTGTCTATAGTCCGATTATAGTAATATTGTACTGACCATAGTATTACTATAGTAGTCAGACAGTGTCTATAGTCCGATTATAGTAATATTATACTGACCATAGTATTACTATAGTAGTCAGACAGTGTCTATAGTCCGATTATAGTAATATTATACTGACCATAGTATTACTATAGTTGTCAGACAGTGTCTATAGTCCGATCATAGCAATATTATACTGACCATTGTATTACTATAATAGTCAGACAGTGTCTATGGTCCGATTATAGTAATATTATACTGACCATAGTATTACTATAGTAGTCAGACAGTGTCTATAGTCCGATCATAGTAATATTATACTGACCATAGTATTACTATAGTAGTCAGACAGTGTCTATAGTCCGATTATAGTAATATTATACTGACCATAGTATTACTATAGTTGTCAGACAGTGTCTATAGTCCGATCATAGCAATATTATACTGACCATAGTATTACTATAATAGTCAGACAGTGTCTATGGTCCGATTATAGTAATATTATACTGATCATAGTATTACTATAGTAGTCAGACAGTGTCTATAGTCCGATTATAGCAATATTATACTGACCATAGTATTACTATAGTTGTCAGACAGTGTCTATAGTCCGATCATAGCAATATTATACTGACCATAGTATTACTATAATAGTCAGACAGTGTCTATGGTCCGATTATAGTAATATTATACTGACCATAGTATTACTATAGTAGTCAGACAGTGTCTATAGTCCGATTATAGTAATATTATACTCACCATAGTATTACTATAGTTGTCAGACAGTGTCTATAGTCCGATCATAGCAATATTATACTGACCATAGTATTACTATAATAGTCAGACAGTGTCTATGGTCCGATTATAGTAATATTATACTGACCATAGTATTACTATAGTAGTCAGACAGTGTCTATAGTCCGATTATAGTAATATTATACTGACCATAGTATTACTATAGTTGTCAGACAGTGTCTATAGTCCGATCATAGCAATATTATACTGACCATAGTATTACTATAATAGTCAGACAGTGTCTATGGTCCGATTATAGTAATATTATACTTACCATTGTATTACTATAGTAGTCAGACAGTGTCTATAGTCCGATTATAGCAATATTATACTGATCATAGTATTACTATAGTAGTCAGACAGTGTCTATAGTCCGATTATAGTAATATTATACTGATCATAGTATTACTATAATAGTCAGACAGTGTCTATAGTCCGATTATAGTAATATTATACTGATCATAGTATTACTATAGTAGTCAGACAGTGTCTATGGTCCGATTATAGTAATATTATACTGACCATAGTATTACTATAGTAGTCAGACAGTGTCTATAGTCCGATTATAGTAATATTATACTTACCATAGTATTACTATAGTTGTCAGACAGTGTCTATAGTCCGATTATATTAATATTATACTGACCATAGTATTACTATAGTTGTCAGACAGTGTCTATAGTCCGATTATAGTAATATTATACTCACCATAGTATTACTATAGTAGTCAGACAGTGTCTATAGTCCGATTATAGTAATATTATACTGACCATAGTATTACTATAGTAGTCAGACAGTGTCTATAGTCCGATTATAGTAATATTATACTGACCATAGTATTACTATAGTAGTCAGACAGTGTCTATAGTCCGATTATAGTAATATTATACTGACCATAGTATTACTATAGTAGTCAGACAGTGTCTATAGTCCGATTATAGTAATATTATACTTACCATAGTATTACTATAGTTGTCAGACAGTGTCTATAGTCCGATTATAGTAATATTATACTGACCATAGTATTACTATAGTTGTCAGACAGTGTCTATAGTCCGATTATAGTAATATTATACTGACCATACTATTACTATAGTAGTCAGACAGTGTCTATAGTCCGATTATAGTAATATTGTACTGACCATAGTATTACTATAGTAGTCAGACAGTGTCTATAGTCCGATTATAGTAATATTATACTGACCATAGTATTACTATAGTAGTCAGACAGTGTCTATAGTCCGATTATAGTAATATTATACTGACCATAGTATTACTATAGTTGTCAGACAGTGTCTATAGTCCGATCATAACAATATTATACTGACCATTGTATTACTATAATAGTCAGACAGTGTCTATGGTCCGATTATAGTAATATTATACTGACCATAGTATTACTATAGTAGTCAGACAGTGTCTATAGTCCGATCATAGTAATATTATACTGACCATAGTATTACTATAGTAGTCAGACAGTGTCTATAGTCCGATTATAGTAATATTATACTGACCATAGTATTACTATAGTTGTCAGACAGTGTCTATAGTCCGATCATAGCAATATTATACTGACCATAGTATTACTATAATAGTCAGACAGTGTCTATGGTCCGATTATAGTAATATTATACTGATCATAGTATTACTATAGTTGTCAGACAGTGTCTATAGTCCGATCATAACAATATTATACTGACCATTGTATTACTATAATAGTCAGACAGTGTCTATGGTCCGATTATAGTAATATTATACTGACCATAGTATTACTATAGTAGTCAGACAGTGTCTATAGTCCGATCATAGTAATATTATACTGACCATAGTATTACTATAGTAGTCAGACAGTGTCTATAGTCCGATTATAGTAATATTATACTGACCATAGTATTACTATAGTTGTCAGACAGTGTCTATAGTCCGATCATAACAATATTATACTGACCATAGTATTACTATAGTAGTCAGACAGTGTCTATGGTCCGATTATAGTAATATTATACTGACCATAGTATTACTATAGTAGTCAGACAGTGTCTATAGTCCGATCATAGCAATATTATACTGATCATAGTATTACTATAGTAGTCAGACAGTGTCTATAGTCCGATTATAGTAATATTATACTGACCATAGTATTACTATAGTTGTCAGACAGTGTCTATAGTCCGATCATAGCAATATTATACTGATCATAGTATTACTATAGTAGTCAGACAGTGTCTATAGTCCGATTATAGTAATATTATACTGACCATAGTATTACTATAGTTGTCAGACAGTGTCTATAGTCCGATCATAGCAATATTATACTGATCATAGTATTACTATAGTAGTCAGACAGTGTCTATAGTCCGATTATAGTAATATTATACTGACCATAGTATTACTATAGTTGTCAGACAGTGTCTATAGTCCGATCATAGCAATATTATACTGACCATAGTATTACTATAGTAGTCAGACAGTGTCTATAGTCCAATTATAGTAATATTATACTGACCATAGTATTACTATAGTTGTCAGACAGCGTCTATAGTCCGATTATAGTAATATTATACTGACCATAGTATTACTATAATAGTCAGACAGTGTCTATGGTCCGATTATAGTAATATTATACTGACCATAGTATTACTATAGTAGTCAGACAGTGTCTATAGTCCGATTATAGTAATATTATACTGACCATAGTATTACTATAGTTGTCAGACAGCGTCTATAGTCCGATTATAGTAATATTATACTGACCATAGTATTACTATAATAGTCAGGCAGTGTCTATGGTCCGATTATAGTAATATTATACTGACCATAGTATTACTATAGTTGTCAGACAGTGTCTATAGTCCGATCATAACAATATTATACTGACCATAGTATTACTATAGTAGTCAGACAGTGTCTATGGTCCGATTATAGTAATATTATACTGACCATAGTATTACTATAGTAGTCAGACAGTGTCTATAGTCCGATCATAGCAATATTATACTGATCATAGTATTACTATAGTAGTCAGACAGTGTCTATAGTCCGATTATAGTAATATTATACTGACCATAGTATTACTATAGTTGTCAGACAGTGTCTATAGTCCGATCATAGCAATATTATACTGACCATAGTATTACTATAGTAGTCAGACAGTGTCTATAGTCCGATTATAGTAATATTATACTGACCATAGTATTACTATAGTAGTCAGACAGTGTCTATAGTCCGATTATAGTAATATTATACTGACCATAGTATTACTATAGTAGTCAGACAGTGTCTATAGTCCGATTATAGCAATATTATACTGACCATAGTATTACTATAGTAGTCAGACAGTGTCTATAGTCCGATTATAGTAATATTATACTGATCATAGTATTACTATAGTAGTCAGACTGTGTCTATAGTCCGATTATAGCAATATTATACTGACCATAGTATTACTATAGTAGTCAGACAGTGTCTATAGTCCGATTATAGTAATATTATACTGATCATAGTATTACTATAGTAGTCAGACAGTGTCTATAGTCCGATTATAGTAATATTATACTGATCATAGTATTACTATAGTAGTCAGACAGTGTCTATAGTCCGATTATAGTAATATTATACTTACCATAGTATTACTATAGTTGTCAGACAGTGTCTATAGTCCGATTATAGTAATATTATACTGATCATAGTATTACTATAGTAGTCAGACAGTGTCTATAGTCCGATTATAGCAATATTATACTGACCATAGTATTACTATAGTAGTCAGACAGTGTCTATAGTCCGATCATAGCAATATTATACTGACCATAGTATTACTATAATAGTCAGACAGTGTCTATAGTCCGATTATAGCAATATTATACTGACCATAGTATTACTATAGTAGTCAGACAGTGTCTATAGTCCGATTATAGTAATATTATACTGACCATAGTATTACTATAGTAGTCAGACAGTGTCTATAGTCCGATCATAGCAATATTATACTGACCATAGTATTACTATAGTAGTCAGACAGTGTCTATAGTCCGATTATAGTAATATTATACTGACCATAGTATTACTATAGTTGTCAGACAGCGTCTATAGTCCGATTATAGTAATATTATACTGACCATAGTATTACTATAGTAGTCAGACAGTGTCTATGGTCCGATTATAGTAATATTATACTGATCATAGTATTACTATAGTAGTCAGACAGTGTCTATGGTCCGATTATAGTAATATTATACTGATCATAGTATTACTATAATAGTCAGACAGTGTCTATAGTCCGATTATAGTAATATTATACTGATCATAGTATTACTATAATAGTCAGACAGTGTCTATAGTCCGATTATAGTAATATTATACTGATCATAGTATTACTATAATAGTCAGACAGTGTCTATAGTCCGATTATAGTAATATTATACTTACCATAGTATTACTATAGTAGTCAGACAGTGTCTATAGTCCGATTATAGCAATATTATACTGACCATAGTATTACTATAGTAGTCAGACAGTGTCTATAGTCCGATTATAGTAATATTATACTGATCATAGTATTACTATAATAGTCAGACAGTGTCTATAGTCCGATTATAGTAATATTATACTGATCATAGTATTACTATAGTAGTCAGACAGTGTCTATAGTCCGATTATAGTAATATTATACTGATCATAGTATTACTATAGTTGTCAGACAGTGTCTATAGTCCGATTATAGTAATATTATACTGATCATAGTATTACTATAATAGTCAGACAGTGTCTATAGTCCGATTATAGTAATATTATACTGATCATAGTATTACTATAGTAGTCAGACAGTGTCTATAGTCCGATTATAGCAATATTATACTGACCATAGTATTACTATAGTAGTCAGACAGTGTCTATAGTCCGATTATAGCAATATTATACTGACCATAGTATTACTATAGTAGTCAGACAGTGTCTATAGTCCGATTATAGCAATATTATACTTACCATAGTATTACTATAGTAGTCAGACAGTGTCTATAGTCCGATTATAGCAATATTATACTGACCATAGTATTACTATAATAGTCAGACTGTGTCTATAGTCCGATTATAGTAATATTATACTGACCATAGTATTACTATAGTAGTCAGACAGTGTCTATAGTCCGATTATAGTAATATTATACTGATCATAGTATTACTATAATAGTCAGACAGTGTCTATAGTCCGATTATAGTAATATTATACTGATCATAGTATTACTATAGTAGTCAGACAGTGTCTATAGTCCGATTATAGCAATATTATACTGACCATAGTATTACTATAGTAGTCAGACAGTGTCTATAGTCCGATTATAGTAATATTATACTGATCATAGTATTACTATAATAGTCAGACAGTGTCTATAGTCCGATTATAGTAATATTATACTGATCATAGTATTACTATAGTAGTCAGACAGTGTCTATAGTCCGATTATAGTAATATTATACTGATCATAGTATTACTATAGTAGTCAGACAGTGTCTATAGTCCGATCATAGCAATATTATACTGACCATAGTATTACTATAGTAGTCAGACAGTGTCTATAGTCCGATTATAGTAATATTATACTGATCATAGTATTACTATAGTAGTCAGACAGTGTCTATAGTCCGATTATAGTAATATTATACTGATCATAGTATTACTATAGTAGTCAGACAGTGTCTATAGTCCGATTATAGCAATATTATACTGATCATAGTATTACTATAGTAGTCAGACAGTGTCTATAGTCCGATTATAGTAATATTATACTGATCATAGTATTACTATAGTAGTCAGACAGTGTCTATAGTCCGATTATAGCAATATTATACTGATCATAGTATTACTATAGTAGTCAGACAGTGTCTATAGTCCGATCATAGCAATATTATACTGACCATAGTATTACTATAGTAGTCAGACAGTGTCTATAGTCCGATTATAGTAATATTATACTGATCATAGTATTACTATAGTAGTCAGACAGTGTCTATAGTCCGATTATAGTAATATTATACTGATCATAGTATTACTATAGTAGTCAGACAGTGTCTATAGTCCGATTATAGTAATATTATACTGATCATAGTATTACTATAGTAGTCAGACAGTGTCTATAGTCCGATTATAGTAATATTATACTGATCATAGTATTACTATAGTAGTCAGACAGTGTCTATAGTCCGATTATAGTAATATTATACTGACCATAGTATTACTATAGTAGTCAGACAGTGTCTATAGTCCGATTATAGCAATATTATACTGACCATAGTATTACTATAGTAGTCAGACAGTGTCTATGGTCCGATTATAGTAATATTATACTGATCATAGTATTACTATAATAGTCAGACAGTGTCTATAGTCCGATTATAGTAATATTATACTGACCATAGTATTACTATAGTAGTCAGACAGTGTCTATAGTCCGATTATAGTAATATTATACTGACCATAGTATTACTATAGTAGTCAGACAGTGTCTATAGTCCGATTATAGTAATATTATACTGACCATAGTATTACTATAGTAGTCAGACAGTGTCTATAGTCCGATTATAGTAATATTATTCTGACCATAGTATTACTATAGTAGTCAGACAGTGTCTATAGTCCGATTATAGTAATATTATACTGACCATAGTATTACTATAGTAGTAGTACCGCATTAGTATCATAATATTATGGTATAACAATAATATTACCATAGTGACATTTCTTAAGGGAAGTTACGCACGAAAGGTGCATTTTCGTCTTGGCCTCACCAGATTGTTTTGCTCATGATTAAGAAATCTTCAATATAATTGTAGCACTTTCTTAATTAAGAAAATCCATTTCTTGGGTGATATGACTACTTATATATTTTGAACCCGATGATCGCTCGACAAATCTTCCACTAAGTCTATTGACGTAGCGATAATAATTATTATATATAATAAGTGCCGAAATCATTAGAAGATTCCTGAATCATAAGCACCACCACAACGAGCTGGTGAGGCTAAGACGACGAGGGATTATGAATACGGCCCCTGGCGACTGCCACTAATCAGCATTCGGGACTTTTCGGTCCGTTCTTCCATGTTAGGGCGAGCCATTGTTTCATAGCTCGCGTAGCTCACGCCTATCCTTTACTGCAATAATACAGTTTGTGTGCTACAATATGGAATATGGAACCCTAATCAAAACGGAATGTTAGTAAGTTACAAATAATGAAGGCAAAATGTTAAATTTAGTTGTAAATCAAAGTAATAATGAAGATGGGTTGTTTTATTGTGGTATTGGTGGCAGGTCTTGATACGGAGTACGAGAGGGGACTCCGACAATGCTACTTCAAACTACGGCGTCCTGGGGTGGCTCTCCGTCCTCCAGCTGACCTTCACCTTCGCCCAGCAGCTGTGCAAGTGGTTCCGCCTCCGTCACGTGACCGGGTCGTCCTCTGTGTCTGGGCGGTCCGCTCACCCAGACATCCCCTCCAGGTAGGGCCAAGAAACAGTGCAGTAACGGGCTTGATCCGCTAGTCCGCAATACCTTAATGCCCCCGTACCGCACTGGCTACACGTGCAGGCGGAATAACAACGACCCCAGGTCCGAGAACAGTAGGTGGGCTATCCTCGGGGTTCTTTAGATAATACACACGTAACAAAGTGATAGAATCTATGTCTGAATCCCATACTGTTTTTGAGCTGATTAAATCCACCGGAAGTCAACCTCAACTGGGGAAAGCGGAAGAGATCGCATGTTATGTACGCATGCGTGGTTTTGTTTCGTCGAAGATTGATTACTGTAAGACATATATGTATATATCAACGAAACTTGCTCATTTAAAAACAAATTACTCGTTTTATAAGTTCTATAAATCATAAACAAGACGAATTTAACGTTTTAAACCCGAATTCGAAACTTTGTCGCGGCTAAGTAGTTGTGACGTCAAAGATGTTAAAAAAATTACATCACAATAGGAGTTCCTAGGCAACCGACATCCGTAGATATGCATTATGGCAAGCTGAAGTGGAATTTATTGTGAATATTAATCTAGATTTATCCCCACAGAATAGCTGAATTAATAAATATATGCTCGCATTTTTTAGGTAGCACCTATTCATATTACGGTATATGGGAATTGGTAAATGGAATAAAGAGAAGCGATCCTCCTCCTTTTAATGTCTGATTCCTGGCCTTTGTGTTGTCACGTGGTCCCGCCCCAACTTGAGGGTGTGTTCATTTTTATTTTTTTTAATAAAAGTTTATTCACAAAGAGAAATATAATACACGCAGGTGGTATAGCACGTTGATGGTACATAGGTTACAACTACTATTTTGTGTATGCTAGATTACTTCCTATATTCTACGGATAGATGCTTTAGTAGCGTTATGGTATCTTGCTGTTTAATCGTGTTTGCATACAGTGATGCCCTTGATGCTAGTTCGTGAGTAAAAAAACTTGTAGAATTCTCCCAAAAGACGTGGTTTGTCATCATTGACAGACACTAACCATTCTTTATATAATAACTTGAGGGTGTGTTCATGAAGGTCCTGTTTTGCTTGGCAGAGGCACGAGCCTGGGTGCCGAATCGGACAGCCCTGTGGAGCTCTCCCGGAAGTGCTCTCTGTGCCTTGAGCCTCGCTTTCAATCGACAGCCACGCCATGTGGGCACCTGTTCTGCTACAGTTGTATCACTGAGTGGGCGGTTACCAAGGTAACTAAAGGTTTCCTTTTGATGGATCACTTCACTACATGGTATTTTTTAAATCGACCAAGGTTAGCGAGTCGATCTATATGTAGCGAACAGTCATTATGAGTTTGTTCATTATGGACGAAGAACTTTTGTCTGGTGTATTGGTATGAACACTGAAGACAGCTGGCAGTAGATCCTGTCGTTGTTTGTTGCAGGTGGAATGTCCGTTGTGCAGAGAACCCTTCGAGATGTCCAGACTTATCTTTCTGCAGCATTACGACCCGAGATGATCATGGAGAAACTGAAAAGGAAACTGGCATTCCGTGTTTTTATATGTTTTCGATAAAATAAAAGTCTATGGCTATTCCATAACCATATCTCGGTCATGTTTTCTGCTGGCGACGTGCTCGGCTGAGCGAGACCTATGGCGAGACCATCCGCTATCGCACTAACCAATGGCGGGTTGCCAGTCTTCAGAGACAGTCTAGGTGTCAACCCGCCTAGGTGTCCACCCACCAAGGGGTCAATCCGCCTAGGTGTCCACCCGCCTAGGTTTCCACCCGCCTAGGTGTCCACCCACCAAGGGGTCAACCCGCCTAGGTGTCCACCCGCCTAGGTGTCCACCCGCCGTCGTGTTTGAAATAAGAACACACATTACTAAGTTTTCAACAGTTTATTATATCATTACACAACTACACGCAATCAACATGTTAAATATCACATTTAACAGCACCCACTCTTGACATTGTCAGGAAATCTTAGATGGCACCAAACAATATTTCAATTTGCCTACGCGGGATACACTGTTCGTGTAAACATTTCTGTAAAATCTCCCTTCACTGTTTGATTCAGTAATTTGATGAACGCAAACTCACACTGGACCACAGACCGACCCACCACATCGAGACAACGACCTCCCGGCCACGGCGCCCGGAACGCACAACGGCAAACGTACCTCCATCCCCGCCCCAACCCATCACCCCCGCACTACCCTACCACCCCGCACCACTCTTCTGCCCCCACCCCCACCCCCTCCGGCCGCCGGCGACATCGTTAGAGCTTCCGAGGTGCATTTTCAGCATTCTAGTTACCAGGGCCGCAACCCAGACCACCAGCCTGGCACCCTTCGGTCTTCCCTAGTTACCAGGGCCGCAACCCAGACCACCAGCCTGGCACCCTTCGGTCTTCCCTAGTTACCAGGGCCGCAACCCAGACCACCAGCCTGGCACCCTTCGGTCTTCCCTAGTTACCAGGGCCGCAACCCAGACCACCAGCCTGGCACCCTTCGGTCTTCCCTAGTTACCAGGGCCGCAACCCAAACCACCAGCCTGGCACCCTTCGGTCTTCCCTAGTTACCAGGGCCGCAACCCAAACCACCAGCCTGGCACCCTTCGGTCTTCCCTAGTTACCAGGGCCGCAACCCAAACCACCAGCCTGGCACCCTTCGGTCTTCCCTAGTTACCAGGGCCGCAACCCAAACCACCAGCCTGGCACCCTTCGGTCTTCCCTAGTTACCAGGGCCGCAACCCAAACCACCAGCCTGGCACCCTTCGGTCTTCCCTAGTTACCAGGGCCGCAACCCAAACCACCAGCCTGGCACCCTTCGGTCTTCCCTAGTTACCAGGGCCGCAACCCAAACCACCAGCCTGGCACCCTTCGGTCTTCCCTAGTTACCAGGGCCGCAACCCAAACCACCAGCCTGGCACCCTTCGGTCTTCCCTAGTTACCAGGGCCGCAACCCAAACCACCAGCCTGGCACCCTTCGGTCTTCCCTAGTTACCAGGGCCGCAACCCAAACCACCAGCCTGGCACCCTTCGGTCTTCCCTAGTTACCAGGGCCGCAACCCAAACCACCAGCCTGGCACCCTTCGGTCTTCCCTAGTTACCAGGGCCGCAACCCAAACCACCAGCCTGGCACCCTTCGGTCTTCCCTAGTTACCAGGGCCGCAACCCAAACCACCAGCCTGGCACCCTTCGGTCTTCCCTAGTTACCAGGGCCGCAACCCAAACCACCAGCCTGGCACCCTTCGGTCTTCCCTAGTTACCAGGGCCGCAACCCAAACCACCAGCCTGGCACCCTTCGGTCTTCCCTAGTTACCAGGGCCGCAACCCAAACCACCAGCCTGGCACCCTTCGGTCTTCCCTAGTTACCAGGGCCGCAACCCAAACCACCAGCCTGGCACCCTTCGGTCTTCCCTAGTTACCAGGGCCGCAACCCAAACCACCAGCCTGGCACCCTTCGGTCTTCCCTAGTTACCAGGGCCGCAACCCAAACCACCAGCCTGGCACCCTTCGGTCTTCCCTAGTTACCAGGGCCGCAACCCAAACCACCAGCCTGGCACCCTTCGGTCTTCCCTAGTTACCAGGGCCGCAACCCAAACCACCAGCCTGGCACCCTTCGGTCTTCCCTAGTTACCAGGGCCGCAACCCAAACCACCAGCCTGGCACCCTTCGGTCTTCCCTAGTTACCAGGGCCGCAACCCAGACCACCAGCCTGGCACCCTTCGGTCTTCCCTAGTTACCAGGGCCGCAACCCAGACCACCAGCCTGGCACCCTTCGGTCTTCCCTAGTTACCAGGGCCGCAACCCAAACCACCAGCCTGGCACCCTTCGGTCTTCCCTAGTTACCAGGGCCGCAACCCAAACCACCAGCCTGGCACCCTTCGGTCTTCCCTAGTTACCAGGGCCGCAACCCAAACCACCAGCCTGGCACCCTTCGGTCTTCCCTAGTTACCAGGGCCGCAACCCAAACCACCAGCCTGGCACCCTTCGGTCTTCCCTAGTTACCAGGGCCGCAACCCAAACCACCAGCCTGGCACCCTTCGGTCTTCCCTAGTTACCAGGGCCGCAACCCAAACCACCAGCCTGGCACCCTTCGGTCTTCCCTAGTTACCAGGGCCGCAACCCAGACCACCAGCCTGGCACCCTTCGGTCTTCCCTAGTTACCAGGGCCGCAACCCAGACCACCAGCCTGGCACCCTTCGGTCTTCCCTAGTTACCAGGGCCGCAACCCAAACCACCAGCCTGGCACCCTTCGGTCTTCCCTAGTTACCAGGGCCGCAACCCAAACCACCAGCCTGGCACCCTTCGGTCTTCCCTAGTTACCAGGGCCGCAACCCAAACCACCAGCCTGGCACCCTTCGGTCTTCCCTAGTTACCAGGGCCGCAACCCAAACCACCAGCCTGGCACCCTTCGGTCTTCCCTAGTTACCAGGGCCGCAACCCAAACCACCAGCCTGGCACTCTTCGGTCTTCCCTAGTTACCAGGGCCGCAACCCAGACCACCAGCCTGGCACCCTTCGGTCTTCCCTAGTTACCAGGGCCGCAACCCAGACCACCAGCCTGGCACCCTTCGGTCTTCCCTAGTTACCAGGGCCGCAACCCAAACCACCAGCCTGGCACCCTTCGGTCTTCCCTAGTTACCAGGGCCGCAACCCAAACCACCAGCCTGGCACCCTTCGGTCTTCCCTAGTTACCAGGGCCGCAACCCAAACCACCAGCCTGGCACCCTTCGGTCTTCCCTAGTTACCAGGGCCGCAACCCAAACCACCAGCCTGTCACCCTTCGGTCTTTCCTAGTTACCAGGGCCGCAACCCAAACCACCAGCCTGGCACCGTTCGGTCATCCCTAGTTACCAGGGCCGCAACCCAAACCACCAGCCTGGCACCCTTCGGTCTTCCCTAGTTACCAGGGCCGCAACCCAAACCACCAGCCTGGCACCTTTCGGTCTTCCCTAGTTACCAGGGCCGCAACCCAAACCACCAGCCTGGCACCCTTCGGTCTTCCCTAGTTACCAGGGCCGCAACCCAGACCACCAGCCTGGCACCCTTCGGTTTTCCCTAGTTACCAGGGCCGCAACCCAAACCACCAGCCTGGCACCCTTCGGTCTTCCCTAGTTACCAGGGCCGCAACCCAAACCACCAGCCTGGCACCCTTCGGTCTTCCCTAGTTACCAGGGCCGCAACCCAGACCACCAGCCTGGCACCCTTCGGTCTTCCCTAGTTACCAGGGCCGCAACCCAAACCACCAGCCTGGCACCCTTCGGTCTTCCCTAGTTACCAGGGCCGCAACCCAAACCACCAGCCTGGCACCCTTCGGTCTTCCCTAGTTACCAGGGCCGCAACCCAAACCACCAGCCTGGCACCCTTCGGTCTTCCCTAGTTACCAGGGCCGCAACCCAGACCACCAGCCTGGCACCCTTCGGTCTTCCCTAGTTACCAGGGCCGCAACCCAGACCACCAGCCTGGCACCCTTCGGTCTTCCCTAGTTACCAGGGCCGCAACCCAAACCACCAGCCTGGCACCCTTCGGTCTTCCCTAGTTACCAGGGCCGCAACCCAAACCACCAGCCTGGCATCCTTCGGTCTTCCCTAGTTACCAGGGCCGCAACCCAAACCACCAGCCTGGCACCCTTCGGTCTTCCCTAGTTACCAGGGCCGCAACCCAGACCACCAGCCTGGCACCCTTCGGTCTTCCCTAGTTACCAGGGCCGCAACCCAGACCACCAGCCTGGCACCCTTCGGTCTTCCCTAGTTACCAGGGCCGCAACCCAAACCACCAGCCTGGCACCCTTCGGTCTTCCCTAGTTACCAGGGCCGCAACCCAAACCACCAGCCTGGCACCCTTCGGTCTTCCCTAGTTACCAGGGCCGCAACCCAGACCACCAGCCTGGCACCCTTCGGTCTTCCCTAGTTACCAGGGCCGCAACCCAGACCACCAGCCTGGCACCCTTCGGTCTTCCCTAGTTACCAGGGCCGCAACCCAAACCACCAGCCTGGCACCCTTCGGTCTTCCCTAGTTACCAGGGCCGCAACCCAAACCACCAGCCTGGCATCCTTCGGTCTTCCCTAGTTACCAGGGCCGCAACCCAGACCACCAGCCTGGCACCCTTCGGTCTTCCCTAGTTACCAGGGCCGCAACCCAGACCACCAGCCTGGCACCCTTCGGTCTTCCCTAGTTACCAGGGCCGCAACCCAGACCACCGGCCTGGCACCCTTCCCCAGGCTCCTCCCTACTCCCTTCTCTCAGAGACGACATCTCAATAACACTGTGTGACAACGAGCAAAGTACAGGACCCGTATTTTGGGGTTTTTTTTCTTCCGTCTATCCAGTTTGGACAACAGCGGATTCACTTTTTATATGGATCAACACACACACGTTACATCAAATATTATGCTAATTACCCATAAAATTACCCATAACATGACTTCCATCTTGAATACAATACACTCGCAACACCAACTTTTTTGATGACCCAAAATAAGAATTGTCGTTTGGGAAGGACTCCAGTACCTGCGTGTAGCAATGGAGCCGTCTAACCCACAAGCGAGCAATACACACTGGAATAGACAGTTCAGACGATGATACTGGAGTGCTGATGACGTGGACGGCAGTGAGGCAAGTCAAACAGTTGACGGCACTATGTATAATCCCAATATCAAAATACTTAACATCTGCAGTATAGTATAAGGTGGGGACCACTCGGCACATACTAGTCATAACAACTCAAGGCTTTCAATAATCTATTCGACATCTGATATGCCAGTGAATTATGAACATTCACAGACTGCTGTCGCTATTCGAACATCAAACACGTGTTTTGGCATCGACCAACAAGACGCCGCATTCGTCAAGTCAGATTTACCTTGAGTGCGTCCAGCACGGTGGGCCGACACCCCGTGTGGCAGCACGGTGGGCCGACACCCCGTGTGGCAGCACGGTGGGCCGACACCCCGTGTGGCAGCACGGTGGGCCGACACCCCGTGTGGCAGCACGGTGGGCCGACACCCCGTGTGGCAGCACGGTGGGCCGACACCCCGTGTGGCAGCACGGTGGGCCGACACCCCGTGTGGCAGCACGGTGGGCCGACACCCCGTGTGGCAGCACGGTGGGCCGACACCCCGTGTGGCAGCACGGTGGGCCGACACCCCGTGTGGCAGCACGGTGGGCCGACACCCCGTGTGGCAGCACGGTGGGCCGACACCCCGTGTGGCAGCACGGTGGGCCGACACCCCGTGTAACATGGATTAAAGCCCCCTTCGCCATGCGCGTCGTGGCACCGGTTAGAGGCCCTCGTCATCCATCAGGTACCATGGCAACGTGCACGTTATGTCAGTTAACAGTTCGTATGCTGTTTCATTTCGGTGACATTTATAAGCTCTATCTGTAAGTTATAATCGCTATTGTCTGGCAACTTGAAACACTCGATTGCCGACACATAGGTCTTCCGTCAGATTGTCCAAAAAACAAATAGCAAACACGTAAAATGACTAGGCTTCATCATTACAATTTGCACCAATAAAATAATTGTAGAAAGTACATATTATGTACCGATCCAAGTCAAGGTCGTTTTCACTACATCCAGGAAAAACATAACTTAAATATACATCAAACATTCCTACACTACTTGTCAGATACCAGGACTGTCTCATTGCTACACTATCTGTCAGATACCAGGGCTGTCTTATTGCTACACTACTTGTCCGATACCAGGACTGTCTTTTGCTACACTATCTGTCAGATACCAGGACTGTCTTATTGCTACACTATCTGTCAGATACAAGGACTGTCTTATTGCTACACTATCGGTCAAATACCAGGGCTGTCTTATTGCTACACTATCTGTCAGATACCAGGACTGTCTTATTGCTACACTATCTGTCAGATACCAGGACTGTCTTATTGCTACACTATCTGTCAGATACCAGGACTGTCTTATTGCTACACTATCTGTCAGATACCAGGGCTGTCTTATTGCTACACTATCTGTCAGATACCCGGGCTGTCTTATTGCTACACTATCTGTCAGATACCAGGGCTGTCTTATTGCTACACTATCTGTCAGATACCAGGACTGTCTTATTGCTACACTATCTGTCAGATATCAGGGCTGTCTTATTGCTACACTATCTGTCAGATACCAGGGCTGTCTTATTGCTACACTATCTGTCAGATACCAGGACTGTCTTATTGCTACACTATCTGTCAGATACCAGGGCTGTCTTATTGCTACACTATCTGTCAGATACCAGGACTGTCTTATTGCTACACTATCTGTCAGATACCAGGGCTGTCTTATTGCTACACTATCTGTCAGATACCAGGGCTGTCTTATTGCTACACTATCTGTCAGATACCAGGACTGTCTTATTGCTACACTATCTGTCAGATACCAGGACTGTCTTATTGCTACACTATCTGTCAGATACCAGGGCTGTCTTATTGCTACACTTACTGTCAGATACCAGGGCTGTCTTATTGCTACACTATCTGTCAGATACCAGGACTGTCTTATTGCTACACTATCTGTCAGATACCAGGACTGTCTTATTGCTACACTATCTGTCAGATACCAGGGCTGTCTTATTGCTACACTATCTGTCAGATACCAGGACTGTCTTATTGCTACACTATCTGTCAGATACCAGGACTGTCTTATTGCTACACTATCTGTCAGATACCAGGGCTGTCTTATTGCTACACTATCTGTCAGATACCAGGACTGTCTTATTGCTACACTATCTGTCAGATACCAGGACTGTCTTATTGCTACACTATCTGTCAGATACCAGGGTTGTCTTATTGCTACACTTACTGTCAGATACCAGGGCTGTCTTATTGCTACACTATCTGTCAGATACCAGGACTGTCTTATTGCTACACTATGTCAGATACCAGGACTGTCTTATTGCTACACTATCTGTCAGATACCAGGACTGTCTTATTGCTACACTATCTGTCAGATACCAGGACTGTCTTATTGCTACACTATCTGTCAGATACCAGGACTGTCTTATTGCTACACTATCTGTCAGATACCAGGACTGTCTTATTGCTACACTATCTGTCAGATACCAGGGCTGTCTTATTGCTACACTATCTGTCAGATACCAGGACTGTCTTATTGCTACACTATCTGTCAGATACCAGGACTGTCTTATTGCTACACTATCTGTCAGTTACCAGGACTGTCTTATTGCTACACTAACTGTCAGATACCAGGACTGTCTTATTGCTACACTATCTGTCAGATACACAGGGCTGTCTTATTGCTACACTATCTGTCAGATACCAGGACTGTCTTATTGCTACACTATCTGTCAGATACCAGGACTGTCTTATTGCTACACTATCTGTCAGATACCAGGACTGTCTTATTGCTACACTATCTGTCAGATACCAGGGCTGTCTTATTGCTACACTATCTGTCAGATATCAGGGCTGTCTTATTGCTACACTATCTGTCAGATACCAGGACTGTCTTATTGCTACACTATCTGTCAGATACCAGGACTGTCTTATTCCTACACTATCTGTCAGATACCAGGGCTGTCTTATTGCTACAATATCTGTCAGATACCAGGACTGTCTTGTTGCTACACTATCTGTCAGATACCAGGACTGTCTTATTTCTACACTATCTGTCAGATACCAGGACTGTCTTATTGCTACACTATCTGTCAGATACCAGGACTGTCTTATTGCTACACTATCTGTCAGATACCAGGACTGTCTTATTGCTACACTATCTGTCAGATACCAGGGCTGTCTTATTGCTACACTATCTGTCAGATACCAGGGCTGTCTTATTGCTACACTATCTGTCAGATACCAGGACTGTCTTATTGCTACACTATCTGTCAGATACCAGGACTGTCTTATTGCTACACTATCTGTCAGATACCAGGACTGTCTTATTGCTACACTATCTGTCAGATACCAGGGCTGTCTTATTGCTACACTATCTGTCAGATACCAGGGCTGTCTTATTGCTACACTATCTGTCAGATACCAGGGCTGTCTTATTGCTACACTATCTGTCAGATACCAGGACTGTCTTATTGCTACACTATCTGTCAGATACCAGGGTTGCATTTTTGCTACACTACTTGTCAGTTACCAGGGCTGTCTTATTGCTACACTACTTGTCAGATACCAGGGCTGCATTTTTGCTACACTACTTGTCAGTTACCAGGGCTGTCTAATTGCTACACTACTTGTCAGTTACCAGGGCTGTCTTATTCCTACACCATCTGTCAGTTACCAGGACTGTCTTATTGCTACACTATCTGTCAGATACCAGGACTGTCTTATTGCTACACTATCTGTCAGATACCAGGGTTGCATTTTTGCTACACTACTTGTCAGTTACCAGGGCTGTCTTATTGCTACACTACTTGTCAGATACCAGGGCTGCATTTTTGCTACACTACTTGTCAGTTACCAGGGCTGTCTAATTGCTACACTACTTGTCAGTTACCAGGGCTGTCTAATTGCTACACTACTTGTCAGTTACCAGGGCTGTCTTATTCCTTCACCATCTGTCAGTTACCAGGACTGTCTTATTGCTACACTATCTGATAGATACCAGGACAGTTATTATTATCGAAGCAGTAACCTCCCATTACCTGACACCCGTCACCGTTGGGAGTGCGTGGCGTGGAAGAACGACCAATGTGACATCAATACAGTGGTCAGTGTATCCAATGTGACATCAATACAGTGGTCAGTGTATCCAATGTGACATCAATACAGTGGTCAGTGTATCCAATGTGACATCAATACAGTGGTCAGTGTATCCAATGTGACATCAATACAGTGGTCAGTGTATCCAATGTGACATCAATACAGTGGTCAGTGTATCCAATGTGACATCAATACAATGGTCAGTGTATCCAATGTGACATCAATACAGTGGTCAGTGTATCCAATGTGACATCAATACAGTGGTCAGTGTATCCAATGTGACATCAATACAGTGGTCAGTGTATCCAATGTGACATCAATACAGTGGCCAGTGTATCCAATGTGACATCAATACAGTGGCCAGTATATAACGCCCGTCCAGGCACAAGAAGCTACATGTAGGTCATGGGTCTGTGTCAGCACCACAACGATATCGCAACAGCGCGTCTCGACCATCCACAGCGTGAACGCTAAAACTCCTCACAGAAGGTTGAACACTTGAATACTTTAAAGATGATTAAATACAACACCCGCGAGCCGGGCTCGCATGGCACTATCTGTCCTGGAGCTCATTCAGAGTCAGCCGTTTATACATTAGTCTGTAACTGTACTGTAACAGATAGTGACAGAGGATTATGATGGCTGTAACAGATAGTGGCAGAGGATTACGATGGCTGTAACAGACAGTGACAGAGGCTTACGATGGCTGTAACAGATAGTGACAGAAGATTATGATGGCTGTAACAGATAGTGACAGAAGCTGATGATGGCTGTAACAGATAGTTACAGGCTGATGATGGCTGTAACAGACAGTGACAGAGGATTATGATGGCTGTAACAGATAGTGACAGAGGATTATGATGGCTGTAACAGATAGTGACAGGCTGATGATGGCTGTAACAGATAGTGACCGAGGATTATGATGGCTGTAACAGATAGTGACAGAGGATTATGATGGCTGTAACAGATAGTGACAGAGGATTATGATGGCTGTAACAGATAGTGACAGGCTGATGATGGCTGTAACAGATAGTGACAGAGGATTATGATGGCTGTAACAGATAGTGACAGAGGATTATGATGGCTGTAAAAGACAGTGACAGAGGCTTACGATGGCTGTAACAGATAGTGACAGAGGATTATGATGGCTGTAACATATATTGACAGGATTATGATGGCTGTAACAGATAGTGACAGGCTGATGATGGCTGTAACAGATAGTGACAGGATTATGATGGCTGTAAGAAACAGTGACAGGCTGATGATGGCTGTCCCAGATAGTGACAGAGGATTATGATGGTTGTAACAGACAGTGACAGAGGCTTACGATGGCTGTAACAGATAGTGACAGAGGATTATGATGGCTGTAATCGATAGTGACAGGCTGATGATGGCTGTAACAGATAATGACAGGCTGATGATGGCTGTAACAGATAGTGACAAGAGGCTTACGATGGCTGTAACAGATAGTGACAGGCTGATGATGGCTGTAACAGATAGTGACAGGCTGATGATGGCTGTAACAGATAGTGACAGAGGATTAGGATGGCTGTAACAGATAGTGACAGAGGATTATGATGGCTGTAACAGATAGCGACAGAGGATTATGATGGCTGTAACAGATAGTGACAGAGGATTATGATGGCTGTAACAGATAGTGACAGGCTGATGATGGCTGTAACAGATAGTGACAGAGGATTATGATGGCTGTAACAGATAGTGACAGAGGATTATGATGGCTGTAACAGATAGTGACAGAGGATTATGATGGCTGTAACAGATAGTGACAGGCTGATGATGGCTGTAACAGATAGTGACAGAGGATTATGATGGCTGTAACAGATAGTGACAGAGGATTATGATGGCTGTAACAGATAGTGACAGGCTGATGATGGCTGTAACAGCTAGTGACAGAGGATTATGATGGCTGTAACAGATAGTGACAGAGGATTATGATGGCTGTAACAGATAGTGACAGAGGGATATGATGGCTGTAACAGATAGTGACAGGCTGATGATGGCTGTAACAGATAGTGACAGAGGATTATGATGGCTGTAACAGATAGTGATAGGCTGATGATGGCTGTAACAGATAGTGACAGAGGATTATGATGGCTGTAACAGATAGCAACAGAGGATTATGATGGCTGTAACAGATAGTGACAGAGGATTATGATGGCTGTAACAGATAGTGACAGGCTGATGATGGCTGTAACAGATAGTGACCGAGGATTATGATGGCTGTAACAGATAGTGACAGAGGATTATGATGGCTGTAACAGATAGTGACAGAGGATTATGATGGCTGTAACAGATAGTGACAGGCTGATGATGGCTGTAACAGATAGTGACAGAGGATTATGATGGCTGTAACAGATAGTGACAGAGGATTATGATGGCTGTAAAAGACAGTGACAGAGGCTTACGATGGCTGTAACAGATAGTGACAGAGGATTATGATGGCTGTAACATATATTGACAGGATTATGATGGCTGTAACAGATAGTGACAGGCTGATGATGGCTGTAACAGATAGTGACAGGATTATGATGGCTGTAACAAACAGTGACAGGCTGATGATGGCTGTACCAGATAGTGACAGAGGATTATGATGGTTGTAACAGACAGTGACAGAGGCTTACGATGGCTGTAACAGATAGTGACAGAGGATTATGATGGCTGTAATCGATAGTGACAGGCTGATGATGGCTGTAACAGATAATGACAGGCTGATGATGGCTGTAACAGATAGTGACAAGAGGCTTACGATGGCTGTAACAGATAGTGACAGGCTGATGATGGCTGTAACAGATAGTGACAGAGGATTAGGATGGCTGTAACAGATAGTGACAGAGGCTTACGATGGCTGTAACAGATAGTGACGGACTGATGATGGCTGTAACAGATAGTGACAGAGGATTAGGATGGCTGTAACAGATAGTGACAGAGGATTATGATGGCTGTAACAGATAGCGACAGAGGATTATGATGGCTGTAACAGATAGTGACAGAGGATTATGATGGCTGTAACAGATAGTGACAGGCTGATGATGGCTGTAACAGATAGTGACAGAGGATTATGATGGCTGTAACAGATAGTGACAGAGGATTATGATGGCTGTAACAGATAGTGACAGAGGATTATGATGGCTGTAACAGATAGTGACAGGCTGATGATGGCTGTAACAGATAGTGACAGAGGATTATGATGGCTGTAACAGATAGTGACAGAGGATTATGATGGCTGTAACAGATAGTGACAGGCTGATGATGGCTGTAACAGATAGTGACAGAGGATTATGATGGCTGTAACAGATAGTGATAGGCTGATGATGGCTGTAACAGATAGTGACAGAGGATTATGATGGCTGTAACAGATAGCAACAGAGGATTATGATGGCTGTAACAGATAGTGACAGAGGATTATGATGGCTGTAACAGATAGTGACAGGCTGATGATGGCTGTAACAGATAGTGACCGAGGATTATGATGGCTGTAACAGATAGTGACAAAGGATTATGATGGCTGTAACAGATAGTGACAGAGGATTATGATGGCTGTAACAGATAGTGACAGGCTGATGATGGCTGTAACAGATAGTGACAGAGGATTATGATGGCTGTAACAGATAGTGACAGAGGATTATGATGGCTGTAAAAGACAGTGACAGAGGCTTACGATGGCTGTAACAGATAGTGACAGAGGATTATGATGGCTGTAACATATATTGACAAGATTATGATGGCTGTAACAGATAGTGACAGGCTGATGATGGCTGTAACAGATAGTGACAGGATTATGATGGCTGTAACAAACAGTGACAGGCTGATGATGGCTGTACCAGATAGTGACAGAGGATTATGATGGTTGTAACAGACAGTGACAGAGGCTTACGATGGCTGTAACAGATAGTGACAGAGGATTATGATGGCTGTAATCGATAGTGACAGGCTGATGATGGTTGTAACAGATAATGACAGGCTGATGATGGCTGTAACAGATAGTGACAAGAGGCTTACGATGGCTGTAACAGATAGTGACAGGCTGATGATGGCTGTAACAGATAGTGACAGGCTGATGATGGCTGTAACAGATAGTGACAGAGGATTAGGATGGCTGTAACAGATAGTGACAGAGGCTTACGATGGCTGTAACAGATAGTGACGGACTGATGATGGCTGTAACAGATAGTGACAGAGGATTAGGATGGCTGTAACAGATAGTGACAGAGGATTATGATGGCTGTAACAGATAGCGACAGAGGATTATAATGGCTGTAACAGATAGTGACAGAGGATTATGATGGCTGTAACAGATAGTGACAGGCTGATGATGGCTGTAACAGATAGTGACAGAGGATTATGATGGCTGTAACAGATAGTGACAGAGGATTATGATGGCTGTAACAGATAGTGACAGAGGATTATGATGGCTGTAACAGATAGTGACAGGCTGATGATGGCTGTAACAGCTAGTGACAGAGGATTATGATGGCTGTAACAGATAGTGACAGAGGATTATGATGGCTGTAACAGATAGTGACAGAGGATTATGATGGCTGTAACAGATAGTGACAGGCTGATGATGGCTGTAACAGATAGTGACAGAGGATTATGATGGCTGTAACAGATAGTGATAGGCTGATGATGGCTGTAACAGATAGTGACAGAGGATTATGATGGCTGTAACAGATAGCGACAGAGGATTATGATGGCTGTAACAGATAGTGACAGAGGATTATGATGGCTGTAACAGATAGTGACAGGCTGATGATGGCTGTAACAGATAGTGACAGAGGATTATGATGGCTGTAAGAGATAGTGACAGAGGATTATGATGGTTGTAACAGATAGTGACGGGCTGATGATGGCTGTAACAGATAGTGACAGAGGATTAGGATGGCTGTAACAGATAGTGACAGAGGATTATGATGGCTGTAACAGATAGTGACGGGCTGATGATGGCTGTAACAGATAGTGACAGAGGATTACGATGGCTGTAACAGATAGTGACAGAAGATTATGATGGCTGTAGCAGATAGTGACAGAGGATTATGATGGCTGTAACAGATAGTGACAGGCTGATGATGGCTGTAACAGATAGTGACAGAGGATTAGGATGGCTGTAACAGATAGTGACAGAGGATTAGGATGGCTCTAACAGATAGTGACGGGCTGATGATGGCTGTAACAGATAGTGACAGAGGATTACGATGGCTGTAACAGATAGTGACAGAGGATTATGATGGCTGTAGCAGATAGTGACAGAGGATTATGATGGCTGTAACAGATAGTGACAGGCTGATGATGGCTGTAACAGATAGTGACAGAGGATTAGGATGGCTGTAACAGATAGTGGCAGAGGATTATGATGGCTGTAACAGATAGTGACAGGATTAGGATGGCTGTAACAGATAGTGACAGAGGATTATGATGGCTGTAACAGATAGTGACAGAGGCTTA
The DNA here is from genome assembly GCA_964019135.1 of Arenicola marina. Classification (NCBI taxonomy): domain Eukaryota; kingdom Metazoa; phylum Annelida; class Polychaeta; family Arenicolidae; genus Arenicola; species Arenicola marina. The sequence goes on along the minus strand of OZ025253.1, from coordinate 46,218,712 downwards.
TGATTACTAGCATACAGTGACAGAGGCTTATGATGACTAGCATACAGTGACAGAAGCGTATGGTGACTAGCATACAGTGACAGAGGCTTATGGTGACTAGCATACAGTGACAGAGGCTTATGATGACTAGCATACAGTGACAGAGGCATATGATGACTAGCATACAGTGACAGAGGCTTATGATGACTAGCATACAGTGACAGAGGCATATGATGACTAGCATATAGTGACAGAGGCTTATGGTGACTAGCACACAGTGAAGCTGGCGTGTGTCTGTCTACTGTACCCACACGACTTTCGTCCTTCAGTGCTTGAACGCGTTCTACTTGAGGTATTCAAGTTAATTTGCCAAGGCGCCTCACCAGCACGCACCAGGTTAACAGCCTCTTCAGGGTAACCTTTAATATCACGCACAGAGACGTCTCATTGCGCATTACATTGAACGTATCGTATTGAACTAACAACGTGTAAACATGCCATCGACTTAACTTGACGCAACTCTGGCGTCTTCCAAACCATCCACAATGGCCATACTTCTTGCCAGGTTGTGATTACCGAAGGTATACTTCACCCCCCCCCCCCCCACACTCCCTTGGGCGCCGTTATCTAGTGGCACATTGAGCTGGCATACAGCCTTCCCAACCCACACCTCTCCGCCCCTCACAGCCAGCCACACCCACTTCCTGCTCCATCCACCCATCTCCCCTCGAGCCACAACCCCTCCACCCACCCCCCCAACCCACACCTCTCCGCCCCTCACAGCCAGCCACACCCACTTCCTGCTCCATCCACCCATCTCCCCTCGAGCCACAACCCCTCCACCCACCCACCCCCAACCTTCCCGCGATCATCCATTTCCCCACCCCTTCCCTTTCTCACCGCCATCCATCCACCCCCTACCCTCCTCCGCTGCACACCTTACCTAACCCGCCTCACTTGCACTGCTCCCTGCGGCCGGGGCCCGCCAGGGGCAGCTTGCCCTTCTTCCTCCAGTAGCTCATCTTGGTGCGGACCGGCAACATCTGGGCCGCCTTGTCCCAATCCCCGCTCGAGCCGCTCTTGTCGCCGTCGGGGGACCCGTCCGGAGACTGCTTGTCGAGGCCGCTGCTGCTGCTCAGGCCACTCGGGGGGCCCGAGGGGGAGCGGAGCGCGCTCCGGGGGCCCGGACACGACGTGCGGATGCAACTCGTGCTCTCCTGTAACCATGAAAACCGCACTGAGGCTAAGGTCCGAGTTGATCTCCCGTGGTTACCGGGTATTGCCAATGTCGTTAGACTAAGTGTGACTAAGTTCTCAGCGTATAACGTCGTATATATTTTAAGAGTCTTCAATGTATAATGTGACATGTATTTTGTGTATAACATATCCTCAATGGATCTATAATTGATCTGTCTTTAGTGTAGGATATATCCTTGCTGCCTAATGTGACCTGCACATGGCTTGGACCTGCGCCCATTCAGTGCCGGAAACACGCAGCAAGCACGCGGTGTGGCCTACTCACCATGTCGCTGTTGCTCTTCCATGAATCTCCAACGCCAGAGGGCGCTGAGGACTGCAGGGACTTGCCGGAGAGGCCGTGGCGGCCCATCCTGTGGGAAAGGCGGTGAGGGCAGGCGGCCAGCATGGTCTGGGTGGCGGGGGCCTTACAGCTGCTGCTGCCGGAGGGGGTGGCCAGGGACCCCAGGCTGAGGGCCTCCTCCCCCCGGAACATCATCATGTCGCGGGACAGCTCCGTCATGAAGAAGCCGGAGTCCACGGTGGGCGGCGACTCGATGAAGGCCGCCATCTTGTCCCCCGCCTCCAGCCGCGCCATGTCGGGCACGAGAGTCTCGTGAGGCATGGGCAGGCTCGTGGGGGTGGGGGAGGAGTCGCTCCCTGCCACTGGCGGACTGCTCGTGTCGTCAGACAGAGCCTCACCGCCGCCCTCACCCTCGTCACTCTGCTCCACGCGGAACACCGGCGACCCCCCATCCCCCTCCCCCTCCTCCTCCGCCTCGCGCAGGTCCTCTAACAGGAAGCGGAACTGGGCGTGCACCTGACCCGGCTGGTCCATGTCCTCCAGAAACTCCCGGTCCACCTGGAGCACTTCGCTTAGGGTCCTCCTGGAGGCCGCTAGTAGGGGGGCGGGGTCCGCGTAGCCCTCCCCCGCGCACCCGCCGTTACCCCCGGCCCCGGCCCCGCTCCCGGCCCCGGCCCCGCCCCCGCCCCCGCCCCCACCCGTCTCCCCGGCCCGGTCCTCCTCTTCGCAGGGGTCGTCCGAGAAGCATATCCCAATCGGCCGGAAAAGCTCCAGGTATCCGAAGTCATCCGGGTCCTGGAGGGCGGGGTCGTTGCTTGGCGCGGCGCCCGGCGCCCGGGCCCCGAAGACCGCCCAGGGCTGACTGCCGCACTGCGAGCTCATCGAGCTGTTGTCCGACTCCTTCACCGAGCTGGGGTCCTCGCCGCCACTCCGCCGGTCGCTAGGGGTCAGCGCGCTCGAGTTCTTGCTGCAGCCGCTGTCCCAGTCAGACCCCTCAGAGTCGCTGGACATCTTGCCCCCGCTCCCCACGCCCGGCTTGCCGCTGTCGGACAGGTCCCACTGACTGCCGCTCCGGCTCACCTCAGACTTACCGCCCCCCGCGGTGGCCCCCATGCCTCCCCCGTCCCCCGGGGCGGCTTCACTCGGCCGCTCCAGTGGCAGGCAGGGAGGCTCACCCCCAGGGCAATCTGTGGGGAGAACCGGCATCTGGACGTGAGGGTCAACGGCACCCGTACCCCCACCCGCCCCTTCCTCCCCCTGCCTCCCCGGCTGCCCCTGGTCCTGGGGGGAACCCCCGTGCGCCCTGGTCCGCGCTCTGTCCTGGTCGTGGGGGGGGCCACCGTGCGCCCTGGCCCGCGCCCTGTCCTGGTCGTGGGGGGGGCCACCGTGCGCCCTGGCCCGCGCCCTGTCCTGGTCGTGGGGGGGACCCCCGTGCTCCCTGGCCCGCGCCCTGTCCTGGTCGTGGGGGGGACCCCCGTGGGCCCTGGCCCGCGCCCTGTCCTGGTCGTGGGGGGGACCCCCGTGCGCCCTGGCCCGCGCCCTGTCCTGGTCTTGGGGGGGGCCACCGTGCGCCCTGGCCCGCGCCCTGTCCTGGTCGTGGGGGGGACCCCCGTGCGCCCTGGCCCGGTCCGGGTGGGGGTCGCGCCCACAGCTGTCCGGCTTGCTGCTGATGCTGCTGTGGCCACTCGGCAGCACGCGTCCCATCTGCTCGTTCCACACCAGCACGTCAGAGTCGTTCTGAAGGACAAACAACACTCACCCTGAGTACTACTACTAGTGTATTCACCCCTTTAACACCCACACCCCTTGCACAGTAAACTCCCTTTAACACCCACACCCCTTGCACAGTAAACTCCCTTTAACACCCACACCCCTTGCACAGTAAACTCCCTTTAACACCCACACCCCTTGCACAGTAAACTCCCTTTAACACCCACACCCCCTGCACAGTAAACTCCCTTTAACACCCACACCCCTTGCACAGTAAAATCCCTATATGTTCACACCCCTTGCTCATGAACACCCTTTAAATATGCACACCCCGTCCACAGTGACACTCCTTAAATATTCACACCCCTTGCTGATAACACCTCTTGCTCATTAACACCCGTTTAATACCCACAGCCCTTACACATTCACATCCCTTTTATATCCAACCCTTACACCTTAACATCTCTTAAATACCCACACCCCCTGTTCATTAACACCCCTTACATAACCCCACCCTTGCTTATCAACACGCTTAAATACCCACACCCCTTGCTCATTAACATTCCCTTAATGCCTACACCCTTACACATTCACATCGCTATATGTTGACAGCCGCTAGCCACGCCTACATATCCACACCTTCGACATACCGGTATTCCTTCACCCCCCTTACATATTGCCACCCCCACCCCCACCCGGGGCCTCGCTCACCATGTCAGTGTCCGAAGTGAGCAGCTCCTCCAGCTGGTGTATGACGGGGCGCGGCTGGCGGATCTGCACGAGAAGGTCCCCGTACGCCTTGAGCGCGCTCTCGGCAGTCGTCAGGGGCAACGTGTACGTCATCTCCACGTCGGGCGTCCACAGCACGGTGGCCTTCCAGGCTGGGTCCGTGCCTCGCTGTCTGCTGGGGGCCGTGAGCAGGGCGCCCTCTGGCAGAGACTTGTCCTGCTTGTCTGCCTCCTGTAAACACAAGCTGAGTGTGACAAAAGGCCAGATAACGGTGGGGGTCTGGGGGTGACACAAGGCCAGGTAACAGTGGGGCTCTGGGGGGTGACACAAGGCCAGGTAACGGTAGGGGTCTGAGGGTGACACAAGGCCAGGTAACGGTAGGGGTCTTAGGGTGACACAAGGCCAGGTAACGGTGGGGGTCTGAGGGTGACACAAGGCCAGGTAACAGTGGGGCTCTGGGGGGTGACACAAGGCCAGGTAACGGTAGGGGTCTGAGGGTGACACAAGGCCAGATAACAGTGGGGCTCTGGGGGGTGACACAAAGGCAGGTAACAGTGGGGGTCTGCGGGGTGACACAAGGCCAGGTAACAGTGGGGGTCTGGGGGGTGGCACGAGGCCAGGTAACAGTGGGGGTCTGGGGGGTGACACAAGGTGACACAACGCCGGGTAACAATGGGGGTCTGGGGGGTGACACAAGGTCAGGTAACAGTGGGGGTCTTGGGGGGTGACACAAGGCCAGGTAACAGTGGGGGTCTGGGGGGGATGACACAAGGCCAGGTAACAGTGGGGGTCTGGGGTGTGACAAAAGGCCAGATAACGGTGGGGGTCTGGGGGTGACACAAGGCCAGGTAGCAGTGAGGGTCTTGGGGGTGACACAAGGCCAGGTAGCGGTAGGGGTCTGAGGGTGACACAAGGCCAGGTAACAGTGGGGCTCTGGGGGGTGACACAAGGCCAGGTACCGGTGGGGATCTGGGGGGTTACACAAGGCCAGGTATCAGTGGGGGTCTGGGGGGGATGACACAAGGCCAGGTAACAGTGGGGGTCTGGGGGGGTGACACAAGGCCAGGTAACAGTGGGGCTCTGGGGGGTGACACAAGGCCAGGTAACAGTGGGGGTCTGGGGGGGTGACACAAGGCCAGGTAACAGTGGGGGTCTGGGGTGTGACACAAAGGCAGGTAACAGTGGGGGTCTGCGGGGTGACACAAGGCCAGGTAACAGTGGGGGTCTGGGGGGTGGCACGAGGCCAGGTAACAGTGGGGGTCGGGGGGTGACACAAGGTGACACAAAGCCGGGTAACATTGGGGGTCTGGGGGGTGACACAGGGCCAGGTAACAGTGGGGGTCTGGGGTGTGACACAAGGTCAGGTAACAGTGGGGGTCTAGGGTGTGACACAAGGCCAGGTAACAGTGGGGGTCTAGGGTGTGACAAAATGCCAGGTAACAGTGGGGGTCTGGGGGGTGACACAAGGTGACACAAAGCCGGGTAATATTGAGGGTCTGGGGTGTGACACAAGGTGACACAAAGCCAGGTAACGGTGGGGGTCTGGGGGTGACACAAGGCCAGGTAACAGTGGGGGTCTGAGGGTGACACAAAGCCAGGTAACAGTGCAGGTATGAGGGTGACACAAGGCCGGGTAACAGTGTGGGTCTGGGGGTGACACAAGGCCAGGTAACGGTGGGGGTCTGGGGGCTTACACAAGGCCAGGTGACAGTGGGGGTCTGGGGGGTGAAACAAGGCCAGGTAACAGTGAGGGTCTGGGGGGGATGACACAAGGCCACATAACAGTGGGGGCCTGGGGGGTGACACAAGGCCAGGCAACAGTGGGGGTCTTGGGTGTGACAAAAGGCCAGGTAACAGTGGTGGTCTGGGGGTGACACAAGGTGACACAAAGCCGGGTAACATTGGGGGTCTAGGGGTGACACAAGGCCAGGTAACAGGGGGGGTCTAGGGTGTGACACAAGGCCAGGTAACAGTGGGGGTCTGGGGGTGACACAAAGCCAGGTAACAGTGGAGGTATGGGGGTGACACAAGGCCAGGTAACAGTGGGGGTCTGGGGGCTGACACAAGGTCAGGTAACAGTGGGGTCTGGGGGGTGACACAAGGCCACGTAACAGTGGGGGCCTGGGGTGTGACACAAGGCCAGGTAACAGTGGTGGTCTGGGGGGTGACGCAAGGCCAGGCAACATTTGGGGTCTAGGGTGTGACACAAGGCCAGGTAACAGTGGTGGTCTGGGGGGTGACGCAAGGCCAGGCAACATTTGGGGTCTGGGGTGTGACACAAGGCCAGGTAACAGTGGGGGTCTGGGGGGTGACACAAGGCCAGGTAACACTGGGGGTCTGGGGGGTGACACAAGGCCAGGTAAGAGTGGGGGTCTGGGGGTGACACAAGGCCAGGTAACAGTGGGGGTCTGGGGGTGACACAAGGCCAGGTAACAGTGGGGGTCTGGGGGTGACACAAGGCCAGGTAACAGTGGGGGTCTGGGGGTGACACAAGGCCAGGTAACAGTGGGGCTCTGGGGGTGACACAAGGCAAGGTAAAAGTGGGGGTCTGGGGGGGGTGACACAAAGCCAGGTAAGAGTGGAGGTCTGGGGGGTACACTAGGCCAGGTAAGAGTGGAGGTCTGGGGGGTACACAAGGCCAGGTAAGAGTGGAGGTCTGGGGGGTACACAAGGCCAGGTAAGAGTGGGGGTCTGGGGGCTGACACAAGGCCAGGTGACAGTGGGGGTCTGGGGGGTTACACAAGGCCAGGTAACAGTGGGGGTCTGGGGGTTGACACAAGGGAGGACAGTGGCGCATGGGTTGTGTACCAGGTAGCCACTTACATGTGCAGTTCGCTGTGTGCTCCACCCTGCATACATGCAGACACGGACTGGCCCCCGAGACCCATGAGGCCCCGAGGCCCCCGAGACCCCTGAGGCCCCGAGGCCCCCGAGACCCCTGAGGCCCCCGAGGCCCCCGAGACCCATGAGGAACCGAGGCCCCCGAGACCCCTGAGGCCCCGAGGCCCCCGAGACCCATGAGGCCCCGAGGCCCCCGAGACCCATGAGGCCCCGAGGCCCCCGAGACCCCTGAGGCCCCGAGGCCCCCGAGACCCCTGAGGCTTGGGACCCCCGAGCCCGCGAGGCCACCGAGGCTTACCTCGTCGCTGCGGTCCTGGCTGGAGCCCGTCGAGTCGAGCAGGTAGGCGAAGAGCGAGCTGCCCGTGCCCTCCAGGCTGGAGCGGGACCGACCCGTGTCCGGGGAAAAATCCTCGGCGACCGGCTCCTGCGAGTCCCGGGCCGCAGCGCCCCCTGGTGGCTGCGGCGACTTGTCGTCCTCACTGCTCAACTGGAGGATGAAGAGAGAGAGTGAGGGGGCGAATGGATGAGAGGGGATGAGAGAGGGGATGAGAGGACATGGATGACAGGGGATGAGAGGAGGCATGGATGAGAGGGGATGAGAGAGGGGATAAGAGAGGACATGGATGAGAGAGGGGATGAGAGAGGGCATGGATGAGAGGGGATGAGAGGGGATGTGAGAAGAAATGGATGAGAGGGGATGAGAGAGGGCATGGATGAGAGGGGATGAGAGAGGACATGGATGAGAGGGGATGAGAACGGATGAGAGGGGATGATTGGAGGCATGGATGAGAGGGGATGATTGGAGGCATGGATGAGAGGGGATGAAGGGGGGGGGGGGCATGGATGAGAGGGGATGAGAGAGGGGATGAGACGAGGCATGGGTGAAAGAGGATATGGATGAGAGCGGCGATGAGAGGGGGGATGGATGAGCCACATAAGCCACAGTCAGGCCACATCAGCCATAGCCAGGCCACATCAGCCACAGCCAGGCCACATAAGCCATAGCCAGGCCACATCAACCACAGCCAGGCCACATCAACCACAGCCAGGCCACATCAACCACAGCCAGGCCACATCAACCACAGCCAGGCCACGTCAACCACAGCCAGGCCACATCAGCCACAGTCAGGCCACATCAGCCACAGTCAGGCCACATCAACCACAGTCAGGCCACATCAGCCACAGCCAGGCCACATCAGCCACAGTCAGGCCACATCAACCACAGCCAGGCCACATCAACCACAGCCAGGCCACATCAACCACAGCCAGGCCACATCAGCCACAGCCAGGCCACATCAGCCACAGTCAGGCCACATCAGCCTCAGTCAGGCCACATCAACCACAGCCAGGCCACATCAGCCACAGTCAGGCCACATCAGCCATAGCCAGGCCACATCAGCCACAGCCAGGCCACATCAGCCACAGTCAGGCCACATCAGCCACAGTCAGGCCACATCAGCCATAGCCAGGCCACATCAGCCACAGTCAGGCCACATCAACCACAGCCAGGCCACATCAGCCACAGTCAGGCCACATCAGCCACAGTCAGGCCACATCAACCACAGCCAGGCCACATCAGCCACAGTCAGGCCACATCAGCCACAGCCAGGCCACATCAGCCACAGTCAGGCCACATCAGCCACAGTCAGGCCACATCAACCACAGCCAGGCCACATCAGCCACAGTCAGGCCACATCAACCACAGCCAGGCCACATCAGCCACAGTCAGGCCACATCAGCCAGAGTCAGGCCACATCAACCACAGCCAGGCCACATCAACCACAGCCAGGCCACATCAACCACAGCCAGGCCACATCAGCCACAGCCAGGCCACATCAGCCACAGTCAGGCCACATCAGCCTCAGTCAGGCCACATCAACCACAGCCAGGCCACATCAGCCACAGTCAGGCCACATCAGCCATAGCCAGGCCACATCAGCCACAGCCAGGCCACATCAGCCACAGTCAGGCCACATCAGCCACAGTCAGGCCACATCAGCCATAGCCAGGCCACATCAGCCACAGTCAGGCCACATCAACCACAGCCAGGCCACATCAGCCACAGTCAGGCCACATCAGCCACAGTCAGGCCACATCAACCACAGCCAGGCCACATCAGCCACAGTCAGGCCACATCAGCCACAGCCAGGCCACATCAGCCACAGTCAGGCCACATCAGCCACAGTCAGGCCACATCAACCACAGCCAGGCCACATCAGCCACAGTCAGGCCACATCAACCACAGCCAGGCCACATCAGCCACAGTCAGGCCACATCAACCACAGCCAGGCCACATCAACCACAGTCAGGCCACATCAACCACAGCCAGGCCACATCAACCACAGCCAGGCCACATCAGCCACAGCCAGGCCACATCAGCCACAGTCAGGCAACATCAGCCACAGCCAGGCCACATCAACCACAGCCAGGCCACATCAGCCACAGTCAGGCCACATCAACCATAGCCAGGCCACATCAACCACAGTCAGGCCACATCAACCACAGCCAGGCCACATCAACCACAGCCAGGCCACATCAGCCACAGCCAGGCCACATCAACCACAGTCAGGCCACATCAGCCACAGGCAGGCCACATCAACCACAGCCAGGCCACATCAGCCAGTCAGGCCACATCAGCCATAGCCAGGCCACATCAGCCACAGCCAGGCCACATCAGCCACAGTCAGGCCACATCAGCCACAGTCAGGCCACATCAACCACAGCCAGGCCACATCAACCACAGCCAGGCCACATCAACCACAGCCAGGCCACGTCAACCACAGCCAGGCCACATCAGCCACAGTCAGGCCACATCAGCCACAGTCAGGCCACATCAACCACAGTCAGGCCACATCAGCCACAGCCAGGCCACATCAGCCACAGTCAGGCCACATCAGCCACAGGCAGGCCACATCAACCACAGCCAGGCCACATCAGCCAGTCAGGCCACATCAGCCATAGCCAGGCCACATCAGCCACAGCCAGGCCACATCAGCCACAGTCAGGCCACATCAGCCACAGCCAGGCCACATCAGCCACAGTCAGGCCACATCAGCCACAGGCAGGCCACATCAACCACAGCCAGGCCACATCAGCCACAGCCAGGCCACATCAACCACAGCCAGGCCACATCAGCCACAGTCAGGCCACACCAGCCACAGCCAGGCCACATCAACCACAGTCAGGCCACATCAACCACAGCCAGGCCACATCAGCCACAGCCAGGCCACATCAGCCACAGTCAGGCCACATCAGCCACAGGCAGGCCACATCAACCACAGCCAGGCCACATCAGCCAGTCAGGCCACATAAGCCATAGCCAGGCCACATCAGCCACAGCCAGGCCACATCAGCCACAGTCAGGCCACATCAGCCACAGTCAGGCCACATCAACCACAGCCAGGCCACATCAACCACAGCCAGGCCACATCAGCCACAGTCAGGCCACATCAGCCACAGTCAGGCCACATCAGCCACAGTCAGGCCACATCAGCCACAGTCAGGCAACATCAGCCACAGCCAGGCCACATCAACCACAGTCAGGCCACATCAACCACAGCCAGGCCACATCAACCACAGCCAGGCCACATCAGCCACAGTCAGGCCACATCAGCCACAGTCAGGCCACATCAGCCACAGTCAGGCCACATCAACCACAGCCAGGCCACATCAGCCACAGCCAGGCCACATCAGCCACAGTCAGGCCACATCAGCCACAGTCAGGCCACATCAGCCACAGTCAGGCCACATCAACCACAGCCAGGCCACATCAACCACAGCCAGGCCACATCAGCCACAGTCAGGCCACATCAGCCACAGTCAGGCCACATCAGCCACAGTCAGGCCACATCAACCACAGTCAGGCCACATCAACCACAGCCAGGCCACATCAACCACAGCCAGGCCACATCAGCCATAGCCAGGCCACATCAGCCACAGCCAGGCCACATCAGCCACAGTCAGGCCACATCAGCCACAGTCAGGCCACATCAACCACAGTCAGGCCACATCAACCACAGCCAGGCCACATCAACCACAGTCAGGCCACACCAGCCACAGTCAGGCCACATCAGCCACAGCCAGGCCACATCAGCCACAGCCAGGCCACATCAGCCACAGCCAGGCCACATCAACCACAGCCAGGCCACATCAGCCACAGTCAGGCCACATCAGCCACAGTCAGGCCACATCAACCACAGCCAGGCCACATCAGCCACAGTCAGGCCACATCAGCCACAGGCAGGCCACATCAACCACAGCCAGGCCACATCAGCCACAGTCAGGCCACATCAGCCACAGTCAGGCCACATCAACCACAGCCAGGCCACATCAACCACAACCAGGCCACATCAACCACAGCCAGGCCACGTCAACCACAGCCAGGCCACATCAACCACAGCCAGGCCACACCAGCCACAGTCAGGCCACATCAACCACAGTCAGGCCACATCAGCCACAGCCAGGCCACATCAGCCACAGTCAGGCCACATCAGCCACAGTCAGGCCACATCAGCCACAGTCAGGCCACATCAGCCACAGCCAGGCCACATCAGCCACAGTCAGGCCACATCAGCCACAGCCAGGCCACATCAGCCACAGTCAGGCCACATCAACCACAGTCAGGCCACATCAACCACAGCCGGGCCACATCAACCACAGTCAGGCCACATCAGCCACAGTCAGGCCACATCAGCCACAGTCAGGCCACATCAGCCATAGCCAGGCCACATCAGCCACAGTCAGGCCACATCAGCCACAGCCAGGCCACATCAACCACAGCCAGGCCACATCAGCCACAGCCAGGCCACATCAACCACAGCCAGGCCACATCAGCCACAGTCAGGCCACACCAGCCACAGGCAGGCCACATCAGCCACAGTCAGGCCACATCAGCCACAGTCAGGCCACATCAGCCACAGTCAGGCCACACCAGCCACAGTCAGGCCACATCAGCCACAGTCAGGCCACATCAGCCACAGTCAGGCTACATCAGCCACAGCCAGGCCACATCAGCCACAGTCAGGCCACATCAGCCACAGTCAGGCCACATCAGCCACAGTCAGGCCACATCAGCCACAGTCAGGCCACATCAGCCATAGCCAGGCCACATCAGCCCCAGTCAGGCCACATCAGCCATAGCCAGGCCACATCAGCCACAGTCAGGCCACATCAGCCACAGTCAGGCCACATCAGCCACAGTCAGGCCACATCAGCCACAGTCAGGCCACATCAGCCACAGTCAGGCCACATCAGCCACAGTCAGGCCACATCAGCCACAGTCAGGCCACATCAGCCACAGTCAGGCAACATCAGCCACAGCCAGGCCACATCAGCCACAGCCAGGACGCCACCACCTGGAGTGCCCATCTGGAGACGGCCTTACCTGTTCGGACTCGCTGGTCAGATCCAAGGAGGTCGCACCCGGCATTCGTTGTCTCGAGTTGCCACCCTTATATCGGCGCCTGGGTAAGCGGGCGGGCAGAACCCCACCTCCACCCCCGCCCCCTCCCCCACCTGCACCGTAAGCCCTGGGGCCCCGGTCGCCGTGAGGGGGTACGTATAGCCCCGTGTGGGACGGTACCATGGAGCGCAAGATCGGGAGGGCACAGGCCCCTGACACCCCCGGGGGGAGGTGACCCGGGATCCCCTGGGGAGGTGCGGAGTGGGTGCTGCGCCCATCCACGTGGCGCATCAACGGCGGCTGCCCCGGCATCCCCCAGACGAACCCTATTGGATAAGGTCAAAGGTCAGCTATGGCATAAAGAAACCCTTAGTAAATCTCTATTTTGGTGCCAAATAACATAATATAATGCGGAATAATCTCAAGCGTAATATCGTATTATACGGTACAACAACTGTATGCCGCCAAGCCGCTGGCTGCTTTCTCATGAATTAAGAAATAAAAAAATCTGTATTACATTGCAGACAGGTGCTGACCTGGGTTTCCGTTGTGTCCTCCCAGGATGAGGCTGTTTGCCACGGGGGAGGGGCCGATCAGTCCCGCCCCCTGCACGGGCGGCCCACACACAGGGAAGCCCCCCAGGGACCACCCGGGCTCCGCCCCTCCTAGCAACGGCGCCCGCTGGCGAAGAGACCCCCCCGCCCCGAGGCCACCGCCCATAGCGGGGGGGTAGAAGGCCTGAGGGTGGCGGGGTGGACAGGCCAGGGGCAGCCCGTGGGTGGCTGGCGGCATGCTGACGGGGTACTGGGCCGTCACGTTGTCGCGCTGTCCCCAGCGGATTGGGGGCGAGCAGAACGCCCCATGGTGGTGGAGAGACACGTGGGGCTGTTGTTGTTGTTGTTGTTGTTGCAGGTGTGGGAAGGGGGGCGACATGGGTTGCCGCAGCCCCGGCAGGTGTCGCCTCTGTGAGTTGGTCGTCTCGCTGGAGTCGGACCCAGGCAGCACGTAGTTGGACATCCCCGGCGGGAAGTGCCAGCGCGATGGCTGCTGGGGCGGCGCCTCCCTCGCCCCGCCCCGCCTCTGCCCCTGCCCCGGCCCCTGCCCCTGCCTCTGCCCCGGCCCCTGCCACGGCCCCTGCCCCGGCCCCTGCCCCCGCCCCTGCCCCCGCCCCGCCCCCGCAACGCCCCCGGGCGGCTGGCCCAGCGCCACCTGGAATGGGGGGTGCCACGTTTGGCGGGGTCTGGGTGGGGCGGGGTGGGCCGTGTGCAGGCCATGGGGGGGCTGGGCCACCCAGTGCCAGGCCTGGCGCTTGCTGGCCTCCTGCTGCTCCTCCTCCGCCCGCTGCCGCTTCTTGTCCAGCGACTTGGTGACCCGCCTCACCATGGTGCGGTAGAACTTGCTCTCCCGCATCATGCTCTTCACGTAGGCCTCGCGCTGGGCCTTCTCGTGGGCTTGCAGCACGCTCAGCGTCAGCCGCACCGGCGAGTACTCGTCCCCCTTGCTGCCGGCCCCCGCTGCGCCGCCCGCCGCCAGACCCCCCGGGCCCTCGCCGCGCGCCCCGCCCGGCTCTAGGCCCTTGGCCTCGTCCAGCATGGCCACGTCGTCAGGGTGGTCGTGGGTCGGGCTGAAGGGGATCTCTCGCTCCTCGCGCGGCTCGTGGTCCGAAACCAGCGCCTGCGGTGAGGGAGAGGCGAAGCAGACAAGTTATCAACCCCAAAGATTAAATATAGCACTGTAGTCAATCCACATAATCAAAACATTAAGACACGCTACGATAATTATTTTATTACTGGAATAGCTGACCTTGGTGCTGCCCTGGACGCTCGGCAGTTGGATGGATAGTTTGACTTTGACTGACCTTGGTGCTGTTCTTGACCTTGGTTCTACTCTGGAAGCTCGGCACTTTGATGGAGAATTTGACATTTTCTGACCTTGTTCGCTCGGCAGTTTGATGGATAGTTTGACATTGACTATCCTTGTATCTGCTCTGGACGCTCGGCAGTTTGATGGAGAGGTTGACATGGACTGACCTTGGTGCTGCTCTGGACGCTCGGCAGTTTGATGGAGAGTTTGACTCTGACCTTGGTGCTGCTCTGGACGCTCGGCAGTTTGATGGAGAATTTGACACTGACCTTGGTGCTGCTCTGAACGCTCGGCAGTTTGATGGAGAGTTTGACATTGACTGACCTTGGTGCTGCTCTGGACGCTCGGCAGTTTGATGGAGAATTTGACATTGACTAACCTTGGTGCTGCTCTGGACGCTCGGCAGTTTGATGGAGAGTTTGACATTAAGGGGGTCGATGTGGGGTTCGTCTTCGTTGTGCTCGTCCTCAGACACGGCGCACAGGTTCTCTGTAACATCACGTGACACACTACACGACCAGTTTCACGCTCCAATCGTCTGTCAAGTTGCTGCTTCAGTCCAATTAGAGTGTATCAGCCATTTTTCTTTTCAAATCTCCATGCGTCAAACATTCACACGACAAGGAGTCAGAATTCAAAGTCAACCTCTATCTTGAACCATGCCTTCTGGAACCTTTAGCAAATCAAACGTTCAAATCAAAATCTTCGGTCGGCAAATCCTGTCGAAACTGTTTCCAATAGACCGTTCGAGGGGAAATTCGGGCAGGCGCGTGTTTCGGGTGAACTTCAGCTGCGCTGCATAGCATGTAAAAGGCGGTTACTGTACATAGCTGCATGATTTTCAACAGTTTATAATAGGTGTTTTCAGGGTAACATGGTGTTTTCTAAAATCAAAAACCCACTTTATTTAATGATAAGTGGAAATGTCTCTTCAACTAATCGTTGTTTTTTATGTGGATTGATCTTCTCTTTGCAGCGTTTTTTTGCCTCGTAAATGAATTATGTTAATGTATTGATGTTACTATTCACTTTTGTACCACTGCATGTCATGCCATCTTGTCGCAATAAATAAAAAAAAAAATAAAAAAAAAAAAAAATTGTACAGATCAATATCTGCACTATAAAAAAAACATTTAGAGAACGAGATAGAGGCAGAAAAGCCGAGAAAACAGCTGATATAAATGCCAACCGGCGAATGTAAAGAATGTCACTACGCTGGAAACGTGGTCGTATGCCCGGTTTGCTGATGTTTTTAAGAGCAGAAATAACGATCGTTCTGACGATCATTATTTTGTCTAGATATATTAAAAACCTACTTCAGGAATATATATTGTACAGAATACATAAGTTGGTACCCGATGTGTACCGATTATAACTACCTCTGACAAAAGAGACATTGAAGCCGGGCACCTGAACTCTATAGGCATGCATGGTAAACGCATGCGAGAATCGGCTTTCTAACCCGTAACACGCAGTCACTTTTTTACGCTAAATGTCGCCTACGGTATCTGGAACGGTCTATTCTCCAAACATTAAGCAGTTCATTGTCGCTCTACCACAGCTTCGATCTATCAAACCATAGATCTATCGACTGGGTCCCTGGCTGGGTCCCTGGCTGGGTCCCTGGCTGGGTCCCTGGGCCCTTGGGTCCCTGGGTCCCC
The DNA here is from genome assembly GCA_964019135.1 of Arenicola marina. NCBI lineage: Eukaryota > Metazoa > Annelida > Polychaeta > Arenicolidae > Arenicola > Arenicola marina. The sequence goes on along the minus strand of OZ025253.1, from coordinate 46,202,988 downwards.
GGGTCCCTGTGCCCCTGGGTAACTGGGTCCCCGGGTCTTTGGGCCCCTTTGTCCTTTGGCTAGGCTGTGGCTCACGTGGCCTACCTTGCTTGCCGGCGTCCTTCACCGGAGTGACGACTTCAGTGTCACTCTGGCTGGCGAAGTACCTTGAACAGACCACACACACAATAAATGACACGAACTGACGAACTGAAATTGTCTTACGCCATAGTTGTGCACATGCAGGCTAAATTGGGCTCAGAAACGTCCCGCGGCAAAAGCAACTTCACTTTAATGTGGAGTGAGGGTCACACATCGTTATAAAGTGGAGTGGGGGTCACACATCATTATAAAGTGTGGGGGGGGTCACACATCATTATAAAGTGGAGTGGGGGTCACACATCATTATAAAGTGGGGGGGGTCACACATCATTATAAAGTGGAGTGGGGGTCACACATCGTTATAAAGTGGAGTGGGGGTCACACATTATTATAAAGTGGGGGGGGGTCACACATTATAAAGTGGAGTGGGGGTCACACATCATTATAAAGTGGGGGGGGGGTCACACATCATCATAAAGTGGAGTGGGGGTCACACATCATCATAAAGTGGAGTGGGGGTCACACATCGTTATCAAGTGGAGTGGGGGTCACACATCGTTATCAAGTGGAGTGGGGTCACACATCGTTATAAAGTGGAGTGGGGGTCACACATCGTTATGAAGTGGAGTGGGGGTCACACATTATTATAAAGTGGGGGGCGGGTCACACATCATTATAAAGTGGGGGGGGTCACACATCATTATAAAGTGGAGTGGGGGTCACACATTATTATAAAGTGGAGTGGGGGTCACACATCGTTATAAAGTGGAGTGAGGGTCACACATCATTATAAAGTGGAGGGGGGGTCAAACATCGTTATAACGTGGAGTGAGGGTCACACATCATTATAAAGTGGAGTGGGGCTCACACATCATTATAAAGTGGGGCGGGGGTCACACATCATTATAAAGTGGGGGGGGGTTCACACATCATTATAAAGTGTAGTGGGGGTCACACATCGTTATAAAGTGGGGGGGGGGTCACACATTATAAAGTGGGGAGGGGGTCACACATCATTATAAAGTGGAGTGGGGGTCACACATTATTATAAAGTGGAGTGGGGGTCACACATCATTATAAAGTGGGGGGGGGTCACACATCATTATAAAGTGGGGGGGTCACACATTATTATAAAGGGGAGTGGGGGTCACACATCATTATAAAGTGGAGCGGGGGTCAAACATCGTTATAAAGTGGAGTGGGGGTCACACATTATTATAAAGTGGGGGGGGTCACACATTATAAAGTGGAGTGGGGGTCACACATCATTATAAAGTGGAGTGGGGGTCACACATCATTATAAAGTGGAGTGGGGGTCACACATCGCTATAAAGTGGAGTGGGGGTCACACATCATTATAAAGTGGGGGGGGGTCACACATCATTATAAAGTGGGGGGGTCACACATCATTATAAAGTGGAGTGGGGGTCACACATCATTATAAAATGGAGTGGGGGTCACACATCATTATAAGTGGAGTGCGGGTCACACACACATTATTATTAAGTGTAGTGGGGGTCACACATCAATATAAAGTGGAGTGGGGGTCACACATCATTATAAGTGGAGTGGGGGTCACACACACATTATTATCAAGTGGAGTGGGGGTCACACATCATTATCAAGTGGAGTGGGGGTCACACATCATTATTATCAAGTGGAGTGGGGGTCACACATCATTATAAAGTGGAGTGGGGGTCACACATCGTTATAAAGTGGAGTGGGGGTCACACATCGTTATAAAGTGGAGTGGGGGTCACACATCATTATAAAGTGGGGGGTCACACATCATTATAAAGTGGGGGGGTCACACATCATTATAAAGTGGAGTGAGGGTCACACATCATTATAAAGTGGAGGGGGCGTCACACATCATTATAAGTGGAGTGGGGGTCACACACACATTATTATCAAGTGGAGTGGGGGTCACACATCATTATAAAGTGGAGGGGGGGGGTCAAACAACGTTATAACGTGGAGTGTGGGTCACACATCGTTATAAAGTGGAGGGGGGGTCACACATCATTATAAAGTGGAGTGGGGGTCACACATCGTTATAAAGTGGAGTGGGGGTCACACATCATTATAAAGTGGGGGGGGGTCACACATCATTATAAAGTGGGGAGGGGGTCACACATCATTATAAAGTGGAGTGGGGGTCACACATTATTATAAAGTGGAGTGGGGGTCACACATCATTATAAAGTGGAGGGGGTCACACATTATAAAGTGGGGGGGGTCACACATCATTATAAAGTGAAGTGGGGGTCACACATTATTATAAAGCGGAGTGGGGGTCACACATCGTTATAAAGTGGAGTGGGGGTCACACATCATTATAAAGTGGGGGGCGGGTCACATACTATAAAGTGGAGTGGGGGTCACACATCGTTATAAAGTGGGGGGGGGTCACACATCATTATAAAATGGGGGGGGGTCACACATTATAAAGTGGAGTGGGGGTCACACATCGTCATAAAGTGGAGTGGGGGTCACACATCATTATAAAGTGGGGGGGGTCACACATCATTATAAAGTGGGGGGGGTCACACATTGTAAAGTGGAGTGGGGGTCACACATCATTATAAAGTGGAGGGGGGGTCACACATCATTATAAGTGGAGTGGGGGTCACACATCGTTATAAAGTGGAGTGGGGGTCACACATCATTATAAAGTGGGGGGGGGTCACACATCATTATAAAGTGGGGGGGGGTCACACATTATAAAGTAGAGTGGGGGTCACACATCATTATAAAGTGGAGGGGGGTCTAACATCATTATAAGTGGAGTGGGGGTCACACACACATCATTACAAAGTGGAGTGGGGGTCAAACATCGTTATGAAGTGGAGTGGGGGTCAAACCTCGTTATAAAGTGGAGTGGGGGTCAAACATCGTTATCAAGTGGAGTGGGGGTCACACATCGTCATAAAGTGGAGGGGGGGGGTCACACATCGTTATAACGTGGAGTGAGGATCACACGTCATTATAAGTGGAGTGGGGGTCACACATCGTTATAAAGTGGAGTGGGGGTCACACATCGTTATAAAGTGGAGTGGGGGTCACACATTATTATAAAGTGGAGTGGGGGTCACACATCATTATGAAGTGGAGTGGGGGTCACACATCATTATCAAGTGGAGTGGGGTCACAAATCATTATAAAGTGGAGTGGGGGTCACACGTCTTAATAAAGTGGAGTGGGGGTCACACATCATTATGAAGTGGAGTGGGAGTCACAAATCATTATAAAGTGGAGGGGGGGTCACACATCATTATAAAGTGGAGGGGGGGTCACACATCGTTATAAAGTGGAGTGGGGGTCACACATCGTTATAACGTGGAGTGGGGGTCACACATCATTATAAAGTGGGGGGGGGTCACACATCATTATAAAGTGGAGTGGGGATCACACACACATTATTATAAAGGGGAGTGGGCGTCACACAACGTTATAAAGTGGAGGGGGGGGGCACACATCATTATAAAGTGGAGTGGGGGTCACACATCGTTGTAAAGTGGAGTGGGGGTCACACATTGTTATAAAGTGGAGTGGGGGTCACACATTATTATAAAGTGGAGTGGGGGTCACACATCATTATAAAGTGGAGTGGGGGTCACACATCATTATAAAGTGGAGTGGGGTCACAAATCATTATCAAGTGGAGTGGGGGTCACACGTCTTAACAAAGTGGAGTGGGGGTCACACATCATTATGAAGTGGAGTGGGGGTCACAAATCATTATAAAGTGGAGGGGGGTCACACATCATTATAAAGTGGATGGGGGGTCACACATCATTATAAAGTGGAGTGGGGGTCACACATCGTTACAAAGTGGAGTGGGGGACACACATCATTATAAAGTGGGGGGGGGGGTCACACATCATAATAAAGTGGAATGGGGGTCACACACACATTATTATAAAGTGGAGTGGGGGTCAAACATCGTTATAACGTGGAGTGGGGGTCACACATCGTTATAAAGTGGAGTGGGGGTCACACATCATTATAAAGTGGGGGGCGGGTCACTCATCATTATAAAATGGGGGGGGGTCACACATCATTATAAAGTGGAGTGGGGGTCACACACACATTATTATATTGTGGAGTGGGGGTCAAACATCGTTATAACGTGGAGTGAGGGTCACACATCATTATAAAGTGGAGTGGGGGTCATACATCGTTATAAAGTGGAGTGGGGGTCACACATCATTATAAAGTGGGGGGGGGTCACACATCATTATAAAGTGGGGTGGGGGCACACATCGTCATGAAGTGGAGTGGGGGTCACACATCATTATAAAGTGGAGTGGGGGTCACACATCATTATAAAGTGGAGTGGGGGTCACACATCATTATAAGTGGAATGGGGGTCACACACACATTATTATCAAGTGGAGTGGGGGTCACACATCATTATAAAGTGGAGTGGGGGTCAAACATAGTTATAACGTGGAGTGGGGGTCACACATCGTTATAAAGTGGAGGGGGGTCACACATCGTTATAAAGTGGAGTGGGGGTCACACATCGCTATAAAGTGGAGTGGGGGTCACACATCATTATAAAGTGGGGGGCGGGTCACACATCATTATAAAGTGGGGGGGGGTCACACATCATTATAATGTGGAGTGGGGGTCACACATTATTATAAAGTGGAGTGAGGGTCACACATCATTATAAAGTGGGGGGGGGTCACACATCATTATAAAGTGGAGTGGGCGTCACACATCATTATAAAGTGGGGGGGTCACATATCATTATAAAGTGGAGTGGGGGTCACACATCATTATAAAGTGGAGGGGGGGTCACACATCATTATAAGTGGAGTGGGGGTCACACACACATTATTATAAAGTGGAGTAGGGGTCACACATCATTATAAAGTGGAGTGGGGGTCAAACATTGTTATAACGTGGAGTGAGGGTCACACATCATTATAAAGTGGAGTGGGGGTCACACATCGTTATAAAGTGGAGTGGGGGTCACACATCATTATAAAGTGGAGGGGGGATCACACATCATTATAAAGTGGGAGGGGGTCACACATCATTATAAAGTGGAGTGGGGGTCACACATCGTTATAAAGTGGAGGGGAGGCACACATCATTATAAAGTGGAGTGGGGGTCACACATCGTTATAAAGTGGAGTAGGGGTCACACATCATTATAAAGTGGAGGGGGGATCACACATCATTATAAAGTGGGGGGGGGGTCACACATCATTATAAAGTGGAGTGGGGGTCACACATCGTTATAAAGTGGAGGGGAGGCACACATCATTATAAAGTGGAGTGGGGGTCACACATCGTTATAAAGTGGAGTGGGGGTCACACATCATTATAAAGTGGGGGGGGTCACACATTATTATAAAGTGGGGAGGGGGTCACACATCATTATAAAGTGGAGTGGGGGTCACACATTATTATAAAGTGGAGTGGGGTCACACATCATTATAAAGTGGGGGGGGGTCACACATCATTATAAAGTGGGGGGGTCACACATCATTATAAAGTGGAGTGGGGGTCACACATTATTATAAAGTGGAGTGGGGGTCACACATCGTTATAAAGTGGAGTGGGGGTCACACATCATTATAAAGTGGGGAGCGGGTCACACATTATAAAGTGGAGTGGGGGTCACACATCGTTATAAAGTGGAGTGGGGGTCACACATCATTATAAAGTGGGGGGGGGGTCACACATCATTATAAAGTGGGGGGGGGTCACACATTATAAAGTGGAGTGGGGGTCACACATCATTATAAAGTGGAGGGGGGGTCACACATCATTATAAGTGGAGTGGGGGTCACACATCGTTATAAAGTGAAGTGGGGGTCACACATCATTATAAAGCGGGGGGGGGTCACACATCATTATAAAGTGGAGAGGGGGTCACACATCATTATAAGTGGAGTGAGGGTCACACACACATCATTACAAAGTGGAGTGGGGGTCAAACATCGTTATGAAGTGGAGTGGGGGTCAAACCTCGTTATAAAGTGGAGTGGGGGTCAAACATCGTTATCAAGTGGAGTGGGGGTCACACATCGTCATAAAGTGGAGGGGGGGTCACACATCGTTATAACGTGGAGTGAGGATCACACGTCATTATAAGTGGAGTGAGGGTCACACATCGTTATAAAGTGGAGGGGGGGGGCACACATCATTATAAAGTGGAGTGGGGGTCACACATCGTCATGAAGTGGAGTGGGGGTCACACATCATTATAAAGTGGAGGGGGGGGGCACACATCATTATAAAGTGGAGTGGGGGTCACACATCGTTATAAAGTGGAGTGGGGGTCACACATCATTATAAAGTGGAGTGGGGGTCACACATCGTTATAACGTGGAGTGAGGGTCACACATCGTTATAAAGTGGAGGGGGGGGGCACACATCATTATAAAGTGGAGTGGGGGTCACACATCGTTATAAAGTGGAGTGGGGGTCACACATCGTTATAAAGTGGAGTGGGTGTCACACATTATTACAAAGTGGAGTGGGGGTCACACATCATTATAAAGTAGAGTGGGGGTCACACATCATTATAAAGTGGAGTGGGGTCACAAATCATTATAAAGTGGAGTGGGGGTCACACGTCTTAATAAAGTGGAGTGGGGGTCACACATCATTATGAAGTGGAGTGGGGGTCACAAATCATTACAAAGTGGAGTGGGGGTCAAACATCGTTATGAAGTGGAGTGGGGGTCAAACCTCGTTATAAAGTGGAGTGGGGGTCAAACATCGTTATCAAGTGGAGTGGGGGTCACACATCGTCATAAAGTGGAGGGGGGGTCACACATCGTTATAACGTGGAGTGAGGATCACACGTCATTATAAGTGGAGTGAGGGTCACACATCGTTATAAAGTGGAGGGGGGGCACACATCATTATAAAGTGGAGTGGGGGTCACACATCGTCATGAAGTGGAGTGGGGGTCACACATCATTATAAAGTGGAGGGGGGGGGCACACATCATTATAAAGTGGAGTGGGGGTCACACATCGTTATAAAGTGGAGTGGGGGTCACACATCATTATAAAGTGGAGTGGGGGTCACACATCGTTATAACGTGGAGTGAGGGTCACACATCGTTATAAAGTGGAGGGGGGGGGCACACATCATTATAAAGTGGAGTGGGGGTCACACATCGTTATAAAGTGGAGTGGGGGTCACACATCGTTATAAAGTGGAGTGGGTGTCACACATTATTATAAAGTGGAGTGGGGGTCACACATCATTATAAAGTGGAGTGGGGGTCACACATCATTATAAAGTGGAGTGGGGTCACAAATCATTATAAAGTGGAGTGGGGGTCACACGTCTTAATAAAGTGGAGTGGGGGTCACACATCATTATGAAGTGGAGTGGGGGTCACAAATCATTATAAAGTGGAGGGGGGGTCACACATCATTATAAAGTGGAGGGGGGGTCACACATCATTATAAAGTGGAGGGGGGGTCACACATCGTTATAAAGTGGAGTGGGGGTCACACATCGTTATAAAGTGGAGTGGGGGTCACACATCATTATAAAGTGGGGGGGGTCACACATCATTATAAAGTGGAGTGGGGGTCACACATCGTTATAAAGTGGAGGGGGGGGCACACATCATTATAAAGTGGAGTGGGGGTCACACATCGTTATAAAGTGGAGTGGGGGTCACACATCGTTATAAAGTGGAGTGGGGGTCACACATTATTATAAAGTGGAGTGGGGGTCACACATCGTTGTAAAGTGGAGTGGGGGTCACACATCATTATAAAGTGGAGTGGGTCACAAATCATTATAAAGTGGAGTGGGGGTCACACGTCTTAATAAAGTGGAGTTGGGGTCACACATCATTATGAAGTGGAGTGGGGATCACAAATCATTATAAAGTGGAGGGGGGGGTCACACATCATTATAAAGTGGAGGGGGGGTCACACATCGTTATAAAGTGGAGTGGGGGTCACACGTCTTAATAAAGAGTGAGGGTCACACATCATTATAAAGTGGAGTGAGGGTCACACGTCATTATAAAGTGGAGTGGGGGTCACACGTCTTAATAAAATGGAGTGGGGGTCACACGTCATAATAAAGTGGAGTGATGGTCACACATCGTTATACAGTGAGGTGGGGCCACACGGCGTTATACAGTGAGGTGGGGCCACACACGTCGTTATACAGTGAGGTGGGGCCACACGGCGTTATACAGTGAGGTGGGGCCACACGTCGTAAAACAGCGAGGTGGGGCCACACATCGTTATACAGTGAGGTGGGGCCACACATCGTTATACAGTGAGGTGGGGCCACACATCGTTATACAGTGAGGTGGGGCCACACATCGTAAAACAGCGAGGTGGGGCCACACATCGTTATACAGTGAGGTGGGGCCACACATCGTTTTACAGTGAGGTGGGGCCACACATCGTTTTACAGTGAGGTGGGGCCACACATCGTTATACAGTGAGGTGGGGCCTCACATCGTTATACAGTGAGGTGGGGCCACACATCGTTATACATTGAGGTGGGGGCACACATCGTTATACAGTGAGGTGGGGCCACATATCGTAAAACAGCGAGGTGGGGCCACACATCGTTATACAGTGAGGTGGGGCCACACATCGTTATACAGTGAGGTGGGGCCACACATCGTTATACAGTGAGGTGGGGCCACACATCGTAAAACAGCGAGGTGGGGCCACACATCGTTATACAGTGAGGTGGGGCCACACATCGTTATACAGTGAGGTGGGGCCTCACATCGTTATACAGTGAGGTGGGGCCACACATCGTTATACATTGAGGTGGGGGCACACATCGTTATACAGTGAGGTGGGGCCACACATCGTAAAACAGCGAGGTGGGGCCACACATCGTTATACAGTGAGGTGGGGCCACACATCGTTATACAGTGAGGTGGGGCCACACATCGTTATACAGTGAGGTGGGGCCACACATCGTAAAACAGCGAGGTGGGGCCACACATCGTTATACAGTGAGGTGGGGCCACACATCGTTATACTTTGAGGTGGGGCCACACATCGTTATACAGTGAGGTGGGGGCACACATCGTTATACAGTGAGGTGGGGCCACACATCGGTATACAGTGAGGTGGGGCCACACATCGTTATACATTGAGGTGGGGGCACACATCGTTATACAGTGAGGTGGGGCCACACATCGGTATACAGTGAGGTGGGGCCACATATCGTTATACAGTGAGGTGGGGCCACACATCGTAAAACAGTGAGGTGGGGCCACACATCATTATACAGTGAGGTGGGGCCACACATCGGTATACAGTGAGGTGGGGCCACACATCGTAAAACAATGAGGTGGGGCCACACATCGTTATACAGTGAGGTGGGGCCACACATCGTTATACTTTGAGGTGGGGCCACACATCGTTATACAGTGAGGTGGGGCCACATATCGTTATGCAGTGAGGCGGGGTCACACATCGGTATACAGTGAGGTGGAGCCACACATCGTTATACAGTGAAGTGGGCTCACCCATCGTTATACAGTGAGATGGGGCACACATCACAGTCGCCCAGAGAGTCTAGTCTTACCTCTTGATGTTCTGGGCGTAGTTGAGGCCATCATATAGGACCGTGATGTTGTATTCCGGAGCGGGCGAGATAGACAGCGGATCTTCAGCACCCTGGACCTGCAGCAGGCAACAGAGGGTTAAACAACAGCACTGACGGGAGTGCCATTAACGGGAGTGCCACTGACGGGAGTGCCATTAACGGGAGTGCCACTGACGGGAGTGCCACTAACGGGAGTGCCACTAACGGGAGTGCCACTAACGGGAGTGCCACTGACGGGAGTGCCACTGACGGGAGTGCCACTGACGGGAGTGCCACTAACGGGAGTGCCACTAACGGGAGTGCCACTAACGGGAGTGCCACTGACGGGAGTGCCACTAACGGGAGTGCCACTGACGGGAGTGCCAGTGGTTGTAACAGAAGCGGCGACAGAACGCGTCCCACGCGGCTTGAGCCACTAGGGGGCGCCACGCGTCGTGCGCTGGTTCCCTGACTCACCCTGGGTGTGGTTTGGGCCTGGGTCCCTGGCTCCACGGAGCTGCACGTGTCTGCCACGCACGGGTCCTCCGTCTCCGTTTCCGCGAGGTCTCCTCCTGGTAGAGGGCGCGGCGACGAAAAAGGGAAATCAAAGCAGATGTTGGTGTTTCAGGCAACATATGTGCACATTAAGGCTTAATTGCATCATCATCGTTAGAGGTCATCTCAGGCGAAAAAAATACTCGAGCGATATCAAACACGCAAGAATATTTACTGCGCGCATCTTGTGCTATCGCTATACAACTTAGATGTGAAAAGCTCTCACCTGGCTCCACGAGTCCGGGCTCACTCGGACCGAAGGCACGCGGCACTGCGCTCCTCCCCTGCAACACCACGTCATGTTAACGCTCCATCAGTCCCAATGACCAAACAGTATCTACCACACGTCATGTTAACGCTCTATCTGTCCCACTGACCAAACAGTATCTACCACACGCCATGTTAACGCTCTATTAGTCCGAATGACCAAACAGTATCTACCACACGTCATGTTAACGCTCTATCGGTCCCACTGACCAAACAGTATCTACCACACGTCATGTTCACGCTCTATCTGTCCCAATGACCAAACAGTATCTACCACACGCCATGTTAACGCTCTATTAGTCCCAATGACCAAACAGCATCTACCACACTTCATGTTAACGCTCTATCAGTCCCACTGACCAAACAGTATATACCACACTTCATGTTAACGCTCTATCAGTCCCACTGACCAAACAGTATCTACCACACGTCATGTTAACGCTCTATCTGTCCCAATGATCAAACAGTATCTACCACACGTCATGTTAACGCTCCATCTGTCCCAATGACCAAACAGTATATACCACACGTCATGTTAACGCTCTATCTGTCCCAATGACCAAACAGTATCTACCACACGTCATGTTAACGCTCTATCTGTCCCAATCACCAAACAGTACATACCACACGCCATGTTAACGCTCCCTCAGTCCCAATGACCAAACAGTATCTACCACACGTCATGTTAACGCTCTATCTGTCCCAATGACCAAACAGTATCTACCACCCGCCATGTTAACGCTCTATCTGTCCCAATGACCAAACAGTATCTACCACACGTCATGTTAACGCTCTCTCTGTCCCAATGACCAAACAGTATCTACCACACGTCATGTTAACGCTCTATCAGTCCCAATGACCAAACAGTATATACCACACGTCATGTTAACGCTCTATCTGTCCCAATGACCAAACAGTATCTACCACACGTCATGTTAACGCTCTATCAGTCCCAATGACCAAACAATATCTACCACACGTCATGTTAACGCTCTATCTGTCCCAACGACCAAACAGTATCTACCACACGCCATGTTCACGCTCTATCTGTCCCAATGACCAAACAGTATCTACCACACGCCATGTTAACGCTCTATCTGTCCCAATGACCAAACAGTATCTACCACACGTCATGTTAACGCTCTATCTGTCCCAATGACCAAACAGTTTCTACCACACGCCATGTTAACGCTCTATCAGTCTCAATTACAAAACAATATCTACCACACGCCATGTTAACGCTCTATCTTGCCCAATGACCAAACAGTATCTACCACACGCCATGTTAACGTTCTATCTGTCCCAATTACAAAACAATATCTACCACACGCCATGTTAACGCTCTATCTTGCCCAATGACCAAACAGTATCTACCACACGCCATGTTAACGCTCTATCAGTCCCAATTACAAAACAATATCTACCACACGCCATGTTAACGCTCTATCTTGCCCAATGACCAAACAATATCTACCACACGCCATGTTAACGCTCTATCTGTCCCAATGACCAAACAGTATCTACCACACGCCATGTTAACGTTCTATCTGTCCCAATGACCAAACAGTATCTACCACACGTCATGTTAACGCTCTATCTGTCCCAATGACCAAACAGTATCTACCACACGTCATGTTAACGCTCTATCAGTCCCAATGACCAAACAGTATATACCACACGGCATGTTAACGCTCTATCTGTCCCAATGACCAAACAGTATCTACCACACGTCATGTTAACGCTCCATCAGTCCCAATGACCAAACAGTATCTACCACACGTCATGTTAACGCTCTATCTGTCCCAATGACCAAACAGTATCTACCACACGTCATGTTAACCCTCTATCAGTCCCAATGACCAAACAGTATATACCACACGTCATGTTAACGCTCTATTTGTCCCATTGACCAAACAGTATCTACCACACGTCATGTTAACGCTCTATCTGTCCCAATGACCAAACAGTATCTACCACACGTCATGTTAACGCTCTATCTATCCCAATGACCAAACAGTATCTACCACACGTCATGTTAACGCTCTATCTGTCCCAATGACCAAACAGTATCTACCACACGTCATGTTAACGCTCTATCTGTCCCAATGACCAAACAGTATCTACCACACGTCATGTTAACGCTCTATCTGTCCCAATGACCAAACAGTATCTACCACACGTCATGTTAACGCTCTATCTGTCCCAATGACCAAACAGTATAACCACACGTCATGTTAACGCTCTATCTGTCCCAATGACCAAACAGTATCTACCACACGTCATGTTAACGCTCTATCTGTCCCAATGACAAAACAGTATCTACCACACGTCATGTTAACGCTCTATCTGTCCCAATGACCAAACAGTATCTACCACACGTCATGTTAACGCTCCATCACTCCCAATGACCAAACAGTATCTACCACACGTCATGTTAACGCTCTATTTGTCCCATTGACCAAACAGTATCTACCACACGTCATGTTAACGCTCTATCTGTCCCAATGACCAAACAGTATCTACCACACGTCATGTTAACGCTCTATCTGTCCCAATGACCAAACAGTATCTACCACACGTCATGTTAACGCTCTATCTGTCCCAATGACCAAACAGTATCTACCACACGTCATGTTAACGCTCTATCTGTCCCAATGACCAAACAGTATCTACCACACGTCATGTTAACGCTCTATCTGTCCCAATGACCAAACAGTATCTACCACACGTCATGTTAACGCTCTATCTGTCCCAATGACCAAACAGTATAACCACACGTCATGTTAACGCTCTATCTGTCCCAATGACCAAACAGTATCTACCACACGTCATGTTAACACTCTATCTGTCCCGATGACCAAACAGTATCTACCACACGTCATGTTAACGCTCTATCTGTCCCAATGACCAAACAGTATCTACCACACGTCATGTTAACGCTCTATCTGTCCCAATGACCAAACAGTATCTACCACACGTCATGTTAACGCTTCATCAGTCCCAATGACCAAACAGTATCTACCACACGTCATGTTAACGCTCTATCTGTCCCAATGACCAAACAGTATATACCACACGTCATGTTAACGCTCCATCAGTCCCAATGACCAAACAGTATCTACCACACGCCATGTTAACGCTCTATCTGTCCCAATGACCAAACAATATCTACCACACGTCATGTTAACGCTCCATCAGTCCCAATGACCAAACAGTATCTACCACACGTCATGTTAACGCTCTATCGGTCCCAATGACCAAACAGTATCTACCACACGTCATGTTAACGCTATATCTGTCCCAATGACCAAACAGTATATACCACACGTCATGTTAACGCTCCATCAGTCCCAATGACCAAACAGTATCTACCACACGTCATGTTAACGCTCTATCTGTCCCAATCACCAAACAGTATCTACCACACGTCATGTTAACGCTCTATCTGTCCCAATGACCAAACAGTATCTACCACACGTCATGTTAACGCTCTATCTGTCCCAATGACCAAACAGTATATACCACACGCCATGTCCATCAGTCCCTATGACCAAACAGTATATACCACACGCCATGTTAACGCTCTATCTGTCCCAATGACCAAACAGTATCTACCACACGTCATGTTAACGCTCTATCTGTCCCAATGACCAAACAGTATCTACCACACGTCATGTTAACGCTCCATCAGTCCCAATGACCAAACAGTATCTACCACACGTCATGTTAACGCGTTATCTGTCCCAATGACCAAACAGTATCTACCACACGCCATGTTAACGCTCTATGAGTCCCCATGACCAAACAGTATCTACCACACGTCATGTTAACGCTCTATCTGTCCCAATGACCAAACAGTATATACCACACGTCATGTTAACGCTCTATCTGTCCCAATGACCAAACAGTATATACCACACGTCATGTTAACGCTCTATCTGTCCCAATGACCAAACAGTATCTACCACACGTCATGTTAACGCTCTATCTGTCCCAATGACCAAACAGTATCTACCACACGTCATGTTAACGCTCTATCTGTCCCAATGACCAAACAGTATCTACCACACGTCATGTTAACGCTCTATCTGTCCCAATGACCAAACAGTATCTACCACACGCCATGTTAACGCTCTATCAGTCCCAATGACCAAACAGTATCTACCACACGTCATGTTAACGCTCTATCTGTCCCAATGACCAAACAGTATATACCACACGTCATGTTAACGCTCTATCTGTCCCAATGACCAAACAGTATATACCACACGTCATGTTAACGCTCTATCTGTCCCAATGACCAAACAGTATATACCACACGCCATGTCCATCAGTCCCAATGACCAAACAGTATATACCACACGTCATGTTAACGCTCTATCTGTCCCAATGACCAAACAGTATCTACCACACGCCATGTTATCGCTCTATCTGTCCCAATGACCAAACAGTATCTACCACACGTCATGTTAACGCTCTATCTGTCCCAATGACCAAACAGTATCTACCACACGTCATGTTAACGCTCTATCAGTCCCAATGACCAAACAGTATATACCCCACGTCATGTTAACGCTCTATTTGTCCCATTGACCAAACAGTATCTACCACACGTCATGTTAACGCTCTATCTGTCCCAATGACCAAACAGTATCTACCACACGTCATGTTAACGCTCTATCTGTCCCAATGACCAAACAGTATCTACCACACGTCATGTTAACGCTCTATCTGTCCCAATGACCAAACAGTATCTACCACACGTCATATTAACGCTCTATCTGTCCCAATGACCAAACAGTATCTACCACACGTCATGTTAACGCTCTATCTGTCCCAATGACCAAACAGTATAACCACACGTCATGTTAACGCTCTATCTGTCCCAATGTCCAAACAGTATCTACCCCACGTCATGTTAACACTCTATCTGTCCCGATGACCAAACAGTATCTACCACACGTCATGTTAACGCTCTATCTGTCCCAATGACCAAACAGTATCTACCACACGTCATGTTAACGCTCTATCTGTCCCAATGACCAAACAGTATCTACCACACGTCATGTTAACGCTCCATCAGTCCCAATGACCAAACAGTATCTACCACACGTCATGTTAACGCTCTATCTGTCCCAATGACCAAACAGTATCTACCACACGTCATGTTAACGCTCCATCAGTCCCAATGACCAAACAGTATCTACCACACGCCAGGTTAACGCTCTATCTGTCCCAATGACCAAACAATATCTACCACACGTCTTGTTAACGCTCCATCAGTCCCAATGACCAAACAGTATCTACCACACGTCATGTTAACGCTCTATCTGTCCCAATGACCAAACAGTATCTACCACACGTCATGTTAACGCTCTATCTGTCCCAATGACCAAACAGTATCTACCACACGTCATGTTAACGCTATATCTGTCCCAATGACCAAACAGTATATACCACACGTCATGTTAACGCTCCATCAGTCCCAATGACCAAACAGTATATACCACACGTCATGTTAACGCTCTATCTGTCCCAATGACCAAACAGTATATACCACACGTCATGTTAACGCTCTATCTGTCCCAATGACCAAACAGTATATACCACACGTCATGTCCATCAGTCCCTATGACCAAACAGTATATACCACACGTCATGTTAACGCTCTATCTGTCCCAATGACCAAACAGTATCTACCACACTTCATGTTAACGCTCTATCTGTCCCAATGACCAAACAGTATCTACCACACGTCATGTTAACGCTATATCTGTCCCAGTGACCAAACAGTATATACCACACGTCATGTTAACGCTCCATCAGTCCCAATGACCAAACAGTATCTACCACACGTCATGTTAACGCTCTATCTGTCCCAATCACCAAACAGTATATACCACACGCCATGTCCATCAGTCCCTATGACCAAACAGTATATACCACACGCCATGTTAACGCTCTATCTGTCCCAATGACCAAACAGTATCTACCACACGTCATGTTAACGCTCTATCTGTCCCAATGACCAAACAGTATCTACCACACGTCATGTTAACGCTCCATCAGTCCCAATGACCAAACAGTATCTACCACACGTCATGTTAACGCGCTATCTGTCCCAATGACCAAACAGTATCTACCACACGCCATGTTAACGCTCTATGAGTCCCCATGACCAAACAGTATCTACCACACGTCATGTTAACGCTCTATCTGTCCCAATGACCAAACAGTATATACCACACGTCATGTTAACGCTCTATCTGTCCCAATGACCAAACAGTATATACCACACGTCATGTTAACGCTCTATCTGTCCCAATGACCAAACAGTATCTACCACACGTCATGTTAACGCTCTATCTGTCCCAATGACCAAACAGTATCTACCACACGTCATGTAAACGCTCTATCAGTCCCAATGACCAAACAGTATCTACCACACGTCATGTTAACGCTCTCTCTGTCCCAATGACCAAACAGCATATACCACACGTCATGTTAACGCTCTATCTGTCCCAATGACCAAACAGTATATACCACACGCCATGTCCATCAGTCCCAATGACCAAACAGTATATACCACACGTCATGTTAACGCTCTATCTGTCCCAATGACCAAACAGTATCTACCACACGCCATGTTAACGCTCTATCGGTCCCAATGACCAAACAGTATCTACCACACGCCATGTTAACGTTCTATCTGTCCCAATGACCAAACAGTATCCACCACACGCCATGTTAACGCTCTATCTGTCCCAATGACCAAACAGTATATACCACACGTCATGTTAACGCTCCATCTGTCCCACTGACCAAACAGTACATACCACACGCCATGTCAACGCTCCATGTGTCCCACCGACCAAAAAGCATTCACCAATGTAACAGACTATCTTTTCCATTGACCACAGATTATTACCAGAACGACATCGCAAAGACATGTATTATCTTATCAGAAACCCACAGTTAACATTATGGACTTGTGCTTTGTCTGACCCCATTATCGAACGTCCGTCATGGCCCACAGTATCGTCATGACCCACAGTATCGTCATGGCCCACAGTATCGTCATGGCTCACAGCATCGTCATGACCCACAGTATCGTCATGATTCACAGTATCGTCATGGCCCACAGTATCGTCATGGCTCACAGTATCGTCATGGCTCATTAACGTCATGACTCACAGTATCGTCATGACCCACAGTATCGTCATGGCTCACAGTATCGTCATGACTCACAGTATCGTCATGACCCACAGTATCGTCATGGCTCAGTAACGTCATGACTCAGTATCGTCATGGCTCACAGTATCGTCATGGCTCTGTAACGTCATGACTCACAGTATCGTCATGACCCACAGTATCGTCATGGCTCACAGTATCGTCATGACTCACAGTATCGTCATGGCTCATTAACGTCATGACTCACAGTATCTTCATGGCTCACAGTATCGTCATGGCTCACAGTAACGTCATGGCTCACAGTATCGTCATGGCTCACAGTATCGTCATAGCTCACAGTATCGTCATGGCTCACACTATCGTCATGGCTCACTGTATCGTCATGGCCGACAGTATCGTCATAGCTCACAGTATCGTCATGACTCACAGTATCGTCATGGCCGACAGTATCGTCATAGCTCACAGTAACGTCATGGCTCACAGTATCGTCATGGCTCACAGTATCGTCATGGCTCACAGTATCGTCATGACCCACAGTATCGTCATGGCTCACAGTAACGTCATGGCTCACAGTATCGTCATGGCTCACTGTATCGTCATGGCCGACAGTATCGTCATAGCTCACAGTAACGTCATGGCCCACAGTATCGTCATGGCTCACAGTATCGTCATGGCTCACAGTATCGTCATGGCTCACAGTATCGTCATGACCCACAGTATCGTCATGGCTCACAGTAACGTCATGGCTCACAGTATCGTCATGGCTCACTGTATCGTCATGGCCGACAGTATCGTCATAGCTCACAGTATCGTCATGGCTCACAGTATCGTCATGACCCACAGTATCGTCATGGCTCACAGTAACGTCATGGCTCACAGTATCGTCATGGCTCACAGTAACGTCATGGCCGACAGTATCGTCATAGCTCACAGTATCGTCATGACTCACAGTATCGTCATGGCCGACAGTATCGTCATAGCTCACAGTAACGTCATGGCTCACAGTATCGTCATGGCTCACAGTAACGTCATGGCTCACAGTATCGTCATGGCTAGCAGTATCGTCATGGCCCACGGTATCGTCATGACTCACAGTATCGTCATGGCTCAGTAACGTCATGACTCACAGTATCGTCATGGCTCACAGTATCGTCATGGCTCACAGTAACGTCATGGCTCACAGTATCGTCATGACTCACAGTATCGTCATGGCTCAGTAACGTCATGACTCACAGTATCGTCATGGCTCACAGTATCGTCATGGCTCACAGTAACGTCATGGCTCACAGTATCGTTATGGCTCACAGTATCGTCATGGCCCACGGGATCGTCATGACTCACAGTATCGTCATGGCTCAGTAACGTCATGACTCACAGTATCGTCATGGCTCACAGTATCGTCATGGCTCACAGTAACGTCATGGCTCACAGTATCGTCATGACTCACAGTATCGTCATGGCTCAGTAACGTCATGGCTCACAGTATCGTCATGGCTCACAGTATCGTCATGGCTCACAGTAACGTCATGACTCACAGTATCGTCATGGCTCACAGTATCGTCATGGCCCACAGTATCGTCATGGCTCACAGTATCGTCATGGCTCACTGTATCGTCATGGCTCACAGTATCGTCATGGCTCACAGCATTGTCATGGCTCACAGTATCGTCATGGCTCACAGTATCGTCATGGCTCACAGTAACGTCATGGGTCACAGTATCGTTATGGCTCACAGTATCGTCATGGCTCGCAGTATCGTCATGGCTCACAGTATCGTCATGGCTCACAGTATCGTCATGGCTCACAGTATCGTCATGACTCACAGTATCGTCATGGCCGACAGTATCGTCATAGCTCACAGTAACGTCATGGCTCACAGTATCGTCATGGCTCACAGTATCGTCATGGCTCACAGTATCGTCATGGCTCACAGTATCGTCATGGCCCACAGTATCGTCATGGCCCACAGTATCGTCATGGCTCACAGTATCGTCATGGCTCACAGTATCGTCATGGCCCACAGTATCGTCATGGCTCACAGTAACGTCATGGCTCACAGTATCGTCATGGCTCACAGTAACGTCATGGCTCACAGTATCGTCATGGCTCACAGTATCGTCATGGCCCACAGTATCGTCATGGCCCACAGTATCGTCATGGCTCACAGTATCGTCATGGCTCACAGTATCGTCATGGCCCACAGTATCGTCATGGCTCACAGTAACGTCATGGCTCACAGTATCGTCATGGCCCACAGTATCGTCATGGCTCACAGTATCGTCATGGCCGACTGTATCGTCATGGCTCACAGTATCGTCATGGCTCACAGTATCGTCATGGCTCACAGTAACGTCATGGCTGACAGTATCGTCATGGCTCACAGTAACGTCATGGCTGACAGTATCGTCATGGCTCACAGTAACGTCATGGCTCACAGTATCGTCATGGCTCACAGTATCGTCATGACTCACAGTATCGTCATGGCTCACAGTATCGTCATGGCTCACAGTATCGTCATGGCTCACAGTATCGTCATGGCTCACAGTAACGTCATGGCTCACAGTATCGTCATGGCCGACAGTATCGTCATGGCTCACAGTATCGTCATGACTCACAGTATCGTCATGGCTCACAGTATCGTCATGGCCCACAGTATCGTCATGGCTCACAGTATCGTCATGGCTCACAGTAACGTCATGGCTGACAGTATCGTCATAGCTCACAGTATCGTCATGGCTCACAGTATCGTCATGGCTCACAGTAACGTCATGGCTGACAGTATCGTCATGGCTCACAGTAACGTCATGGCTGACAGTATCGTCATAGCTCACAGTAACGTCATGGCTGACAGTATCGTCATGGCTCACAGTAACGTCATGGCCCACAGTATCGTCATGGCCGACTGTATCGTCATGGCTCACAGTATCGTCATGGCTCACAGTATCGTCATGGCTCACAGTAACGTCATGGCTGACAGTATCGTCATAGCTCACAGTAACGTCATGGCTGACAGTATCGTCATGGCTCACAGTATCGTCATGGCTCACAGTATCGTCATGGCTCACAGTAACGTCATGGCTGACAGTATCGTCATGGCTCACAGTAACGTCATGGCTGACAGTATCGTCATAGCTCACAGTAACGTCATGGCTGACAGTATCGTCATAGCTCACAGTATCGTCATGGCTCACAGTATCGTCATGGCTCACAGTAACGTTATGGCTGACAGTATCGTCATGGCTCACAGTAACGTCATGGCTCACAGTATCGTCATGGCCCACAGTATCGTCATGGCTCACAGTATCGTCATGGCTCACAGTATCGTCATGGCTCACAGTATCGTCATGGCTCACAGTATCGTCATGGCTCACAGTATCGTCATGGCTCACAGTATCGTCATGGCTCACAGTATCGTCATGGCTCACAGTATCGTCATGGCTGACAGTATCGTCATGGCTGACAGTAACGTCATGGCCGACAGTATCGTCATAGCTCACAGTATCGTCATGGCTCACAGTATCGTCATGGCTCACAGTATCGTCATGGCTGACAGTATCGTCATAGCTCACAGTATCGTCATAGCTCACAGTATCGTCATGACTCACAGTATCGTCATGGCTTACAGTATCCTCATGGCTCACAGTATCGTCATGGCTCACAGTATCGTCATGACTCACAGTATCGTCATGGCTGACAGTAACGTCATGGCCGACAGTATCGTCATAGCTCACAGTATCGTCATGGCTCACAGTATCGTCATGGCTCACAGTATCGTCATGGCTCACAGTATCGTCATGGCTCACAGTATCGTCATGGCTCACAGTATCGTCATGGCTCACAGTATCGTCATGGCCGACAGTATCGTCATAGCTCACAGTATCGTCATGGCTCACAGTATCGTCATGGCCGACAGTATCGTCATGGCCGACAGTATCGTCATGGCTCACAGTATCGTCATGGCTCACAGTATCGTCATGACTCACAGTATCGTCATGGCTGACAGTATCGTCATAGCTCACAGTATCGTCATAGCTCACAGTATCGTCATGACTCACAGTATCGTCATGGCTCACAGTATCGTCATGGCCGACAGTATCGTCATAGCTCACAGTATCGTCATGGCTCACAGTATCGTCATGGCCGACAGTATCGTCATGGCCGACAGTATCGTCATAGCTCACAGTATCGTCATGGCTCACTGTATCGTCATGACTCACAGTATCGTCATGGCTCACAGTATCGTCATAGCTCACAGTATCGTCATAGCTCACAGTATCGTCATGACTCACAGTATCGTCATGGCTCACAGTATCGTCATGGCCGACAGTATCGTCATGACCCACAGTATCGTCATGGCCCACAGTATCGTCATGGCCCACAGTATCGTCATCGCTCACAGTATCGTCATGGCCGACAGTATCGTCATGACTCACAGTATCGTCATGGCTCACAGTAACGTCATGGCCCACAGTATCG
This sequence comes from Arenicola marina, assembly GCA_964019135.1. NCBI lineage: Eukaryota > Metazoa > Annelida > Polychaeta > Arenicolidae > Arenicola > Arenicola marina. The sequence goes on along the minus strand of OZ025253.1, from coordinate 46,180,860 downwards.
TCATGGCCCACAGTATCGTCATGGCTCACAGTATCGTCATGGCCGACTGTATCGTCATGGCTCACAGTATCGTCATGGCTCACAGTATCGTCATGGCTGACAGTATCGTCATGGCTCACAGCATCGTCATGGCTTACAGTATCGTCATGGCTCACAGTATCGTCATGGCCCACAGTATCCTCATGGCTCACAGTATCGTCATGGCTCACAGTATCGTCATGGCCCACAGTATCGTCATGGCTCACAGTATCGTCATGGCCGACTGTATCGTCATGGCTCACAGTATCGTCATGGCCCACAGTATCGTCATGGCTCACAGTATCGTCATGGCCGACTGTATCGTCATGGCTCACAGTATCGTCATGGCCCACAGTATCGTCATGGCTCACAGTATCGTCATGGCTCACAGTATCGTCATGGCTCACAGTATCGTCATGGCCGACTGTATCGTCATGGCTCACAGTATCGTCATGGCTCACAGTATCGTCATGGCTGACAGTATCGTCATGGCTCACAGCATCGTCATGGCTTACAGTATCCTCATGGCTCACAGTATCGTCATGGCTCACAGTATCGTCATGGCCCACAGTATCGTCATGGCCCACAGTATCGTCATGGCCCACAGTATCGTCATGGCTCACAGTATCGTCATGGCCGACTGTATCGTCATGGCTCACAGTATCGTCATGGCTCACAGTATCGTCATGGCTGACAGTATCGTCATGGCTCACAGTATCGTCATGGCTTACAGTATCCTCATGGCTCACAGTATCGTCATGGCTCACAGTATCGTCATGGCTCACAGTATCGTCATGGCTCACAGTATCCTCATGGCTCACAGTATCCTCATGGCTCACAGTATCCTCATGGCCCACAGTATCGTCATGACTCACAGTATCGTCATGACCCACAGTATCGTCATGGTAACAGTAACGTACCTGCAACAGTTGGTTCACAATTTTCTTGTGAATCTTCTCGACAGAGAGGTTTGTGGTTCGCGCCATCTCGGTGTCACGTGGCTCAGCGAAGACGTCATAGTTAACCGGGCCCCTGAGAGAGCGAAATGCCACCTTGAACAGGTTCATACATCCATACCACCGCACTGCAGCGCACCACAGGACACTCACCCAACACAAACACAGCAAACAACATGCGGCAAAATTAGAATCATCTATCACCCATTGTACCACACCCATCGTACCACACCCATCGTACCACACCCATCGTACCACACCCATTGTACCACACCCATTGTACCACACCCATTGTACCACACCCATCGTACCACACCCATTGTACCACACCCATTGTACCACACCCATTGTACCACACCCATTGTACCACACCCATTGTACCCCATTGTACCACACCCATTGTACCACACCCATTGTACCACACCCATTGTACCACACCCATTGTACCACACCCATCGTACCACACCCATTGTACCTCATTGTACCACGCCCATTGTACCACACCCATTGTACCTCATTGTACCACACCCTTTGTACCACACCCATTGTACCACACCCATTGTACCTCATTGTACCACACCCTTTGTACCACACCCATTGTACCACACCCATTGTACCTCATTGTACCACACCCTTTGTACCATACCCATTGTACCACACCCATTGTACCACACCCATTGCACCACACCCATTGTACCACACCCATTGTACCACACCCATTGTACCACACCCATCGTACCACACCCATCGTACCACACCCATTGTACCACACCCGTTGTACCACACCCATTGTACCACACCCATTGTACCACACCCATTGTACCACACCCATTGTACCACACCCATTGTACCCCATTGTACCCCACCGATTGCACCACACCCATTGCACCACACCCATTGTACCACACCCATTGTACCACACCCATTGTACCACACCCATCGTACCACACCTATTGTACCACACCCATTGTACCACACCCGTTGTACCACACCCATTGTACCACACCCATTGTACCACACCCATTGTACCACACCCATTGTACCACACCCATTGTACCACACCCATTGTACCACACCCATTGTACCACACCCATTGTACCACATCCATTGTACCACACCCATTGTACCACACCCATTGTACGACACCCATTGTACCACACCCATCGTACCACACCCATTGTACCACACCCCTTGTACCACACCCATTGTACCACACCCATTGTACCCCATTGTACCACATCCATTGTACCACACCCATTGTACCACACCCATCGTACCACACCCATTGTACCACACCCCTTGTACCACACCCATTGTACCACACCCATTGTACCCCATTGTACCACACCCATTGTACCACACCCATCGTACCACACCCATTGTACCACACCCATTGTACCACACCCATTGTACCACACCCATTGTACCACACCCATTGTACCACACCCATTGTACCACACCCATCGTACCACACCCATTGTACCCCATTGTACCACACCCATTGTACCACACCCATCGTACCACACCCATTGTACCACACCAATTGTACCACACCCATTGTACCACACCCATTGTACCACACCCATTGTACCACACCCATTGTACCACACCCATTGTACCACACCCATTGCACCACACCCATTGTACCACACCCATTGTACCACACCCATTGTACCACACCCATTGTACCACACCCATTGTACCCCATTGTATCACATCCATTGCACCACACCCATTGTACCACACCCATTGTACCACATCCATTGTACCACACCCATTGTACCACACCCATTGTACCACACCCATTGTACCACACCCATTGTACCACACCCACTGTACCACACCCATTGTACCACACTCATTGTACCCCACCCATTGCACCACACCCATTGTACCACACCCATTGTACCACACCCATTGGACCACACCCATCGTACCACACCCATTGTACCACACCCATTGTACCACACCCATTGTACCACACCCACTGTACCACACCCATTGTACCACACCCATTGTACCACACCCATTGTACCACACCCATCGTACCACACCCATTGTACCACACCCATTGTACCACACCCATCGTACCACACCCATGGTACCACACCCATTGTACCACACCCATTGCACCACACCCATTGTACCACACCCATCGTACCACACCCATTGTACCACACCCATTGTACCACACCCATTGTACCACACCCACTGTGCCACACCCATTGTACCACACCCATTGTACCACACCCATTGTACCACACCCATTGTACCACACCCATTGTACCACACACATCGTACCACACCCATTGTACCACACCCATTGTACCACACCCATTGTACCACACCCATTGTACCACACCCATTGTACCACACCCATCGTACCACACCCATTGTACCACACCCATTGTACCACACCCACTGTACCACACCCATTGTACCACACCCATTGTACCACACCCATCGTACCACACCCATTGTACCACACCCATTGCACCACACCCATTGTACCACACCCATCGTACCACACCCATTGTACCACACCCATTGTACCACACCCATTGTACCACACCCATTGTACCCCACCCATTGTACCACACCCATTGTACCACACCCATCGTACCCCATTGTACCACACATATTGTACCACACACATCGTACCACACCCATTGTACCCCATTGTACCACACACATTGTACCACACCCATTGTACCCCATTGTACCACACCCATTGTACCACACCCATTGTACCACACCCATCGTACCACACCCATTGTACCACACCCCTTGTACCACACCCATTGTACCACACCCATTGTACCACACACATTGTACCCCATTGTACCACATCCATTGTACCCCATTGTACCACACCCATCGTACCACACCCATCGTACCACACCCATTGTACCACACCCATTGTACCACACCCATTGTACCCCATTGTAACACACCCATCGTACCACACCCATTGTACCCCATTGTACCACATCCATTGTACCACACCCATTGTACCACATCCATTGTACCCCATTGTACCACACCCATCGTACCACACCCATTGTACCACACCCATTGTACCCCATTGTACCACACCCATTGTACCAAACCCATTGTACCACACCCATTGTACCACACCCATCGTACCACACCCATTGTACCACACCCATCGTACCACACCCATGGTACCACACCCATTGTACCACACCCATTGCACCACACCCATTGTACCACACCCATCGTACCACACCCATTGTACCACACCCATTGTACCACACCCATTGTACCACACCCACTGTGCCACACCCATTGTACCACACCCATTGTACCACACCCATTGTACTACACCCATTGTACCACACCCATTGTACCACACCCATCGTACCACACCCATTGTACCACACCCATTGTACCACACCCATTGTACCACACCCATTGTACCCCACCCATTGTACCACACCCATTGTACCACACCCATCGTACCCCATTGTACCACACCCATTGTACCACACACATCGTACCACACCCATTGTACCCCATTGTACCACACACATTGTACCACACCCATTGTACCCCATTGTACCACACCCATTGTACCACACCCATTGTACCACACCCATCGTACCACACCCATTGTACCACACCCCTTGTACCACACCCATTGTACCACACCCATTGTACCACACACATTGTACCCCATTGTACCACATCCATTGTACCACACCCATTGTACCACATCCATTGTACCCCATTGTACCACACCCATCCTACCACACCCATCGTACCACACCCATTGTACCACACCCATTGTACCCTATTGTACCACACCCATTGTACCACACCCATTGTACCCTATTGTACCACACCCATTGTACCACACCCATTGTACCACACCCATCGTACCACACCCATTGTACCACACCCATTGTACCACACCCACTGTACCACACCCATTGTACCACACCCATTGTACCACACCCATCGTACCACACCCATTGTACCACACCCATTGTACCACACCCATTGTACCACACCCATCGTACCACACCCATTGTACCACACCCATTGTACCACACCCATTGTACCACACCCATTGTACCCCACCCATTGTACCACACCCATTGTACCACACCCATCGTACCCCATTGTACCACACCCATTGTACCACACACATCGTACCACACCCATTGTACCCCATTGTACCACACACATTGTACCACACCCATTGTACCCCATTGTACCACATCCATTGTACCACACCCATTGTACCACATCCATTGTACCACACCCATTGTACCACACCCATTGTACCACACCCATTGTACCACACCCATCGTACCACACCCATCGTACCACACCCATTGTACCACACCCATTGTACCACACCCATTGTACCACACCCATCGTACCACACCCATTGTACCACACCCATCGTACCACACCCATTGTACCACACCCATTGTACCACACCCATTGTACCACACCCATTGTACCACACCCATTGTACCACACCCATTGTACCACACCCATCGTACCACACCCATTGTACCACACCCATTGTACCACACCCATGGTACCACACCCATTGTACCACACCCATCGTACCACACCCATTGTACCACACCCATTGTACCACACCCATTGTACCACACCCATCGTACCACACCCATCGTACCACACCCAATGTACCACACCCATCGTACCACACCCATTGTACCACCCATTGTACCACACCCATTGTACCACACCCATTGTACCACACCCATTGTACCACACCCATGGTACCACACCCATTGTACCACACCCATCGTACCACACCCATTGTACCACACCCATTGTACCACACCCATTGTACCATACCCATTGTACCACACCCATTGTACCACACCCATTGTACCACACCCATCGTACCACACCCATTGTACCACACCCATTGTATCCCATTGTACCGCACCCATTGTACCACACCCATTGTACCACACCCATTGTACCACACCCATTGTACCACACCCATCGTACCACACCCATTGTACCACACTCATTGCGCCACACCCATTGTACCACACCCATTGTACCACACCCATTGTACCACACCCATTTTACCACACCCATCGTACCACACCCATTGTACCACACCCATTGTACCACACCCATTGTACCCCATTGTACCCCATTGTACCACACCCATCGTACCCCATTGTACCTCATTGTACCACACCCATCGTACCACACCCATTGTACCACACCCATTGTACCACACCCATTGTACCACACCCATTGTACCACACCCATTGTACCACACCCATTGTACCCCATTGTACCACACCCATTGTACCCCATTGTACCACACCCATCGTACCCCATTGTACCTCATTGTACCACACCCATCGTACCACACCCATTGTACCACACCCATTGTACCACACCCATTGTACCACACCCATTGTACCACACCCATTGTACTACACCCATTGTACCACACCCGTCGTACCACACCCATTGTACCACACCCATCGTACCACACCCATTGTACCACACCCATTGTACCACACCCATTGTACCACACCCATTGTACCACACCCATCGTACCACACCCATTGTACCACACCCATCGTACCACACCCATCGTACCACACCCATCGTACCACACCCATCGTACCACACCCATTGTACCACACCCATTGTACCACACCCATTGTACCACACCCATCGTACCACACCCATCGTACCACACCCATTGTACCACACCCATCGTACCACACCCATTGTACCACACCCATCGTACCACACCCATCGTACCACACCCATCGTACCACACCCATTGTACCACACCCATTGTACCACACCCATTGTGCCACACCAATTGTACCCCATTGTACCACACCCATTGTACCACACCCATTGTACCACACCCATTGTACCACACCCATCGTACCACACCCATTGTACCACACCCATTGTACCACTCCCATTGTACCACACCCATTGTACCACACCAATTGTACCCCATTGTACCACACCCATTGTACCACACCCATTGTACCACACCCATCGTACCATACCCATTGTACCACACCCATCGTACCACACCCATTGTACCACACCCATTGTACCACACCCATTGTACCACACCCATTGTACCACACCCATCGTACCACACCCATCGTACCACACCCATTGTACCACACCCATTGTGCCACACCCATTGTACCACACCCATCGTACCACACCCATTGTACCACACCCATTGTACCACACCCATCGTACCACACCTATTGTACCACACCCATTGTACCACACCCATTGTACCACACCCATTGTACCACACCCATTGTACCACACCCATTGTACCACACCCATCGTACCACACCCATCGTACCACACCTATTGTACCACACCCATTGTACCACACCCATCGTACCACACCCATCGTACCACACCCATTGTACCACACCCATTGTGCCACACCCATTGTACCACACCCATCGTACCACACCCATTGTACCACACCCATTGTACCACACCCATCGTACCACACCTATTGTACCACACCCATTGTACCACACCCATTGTACCACACCCATTGTACCACACCCATTGTACCACACCCATTGTACCACATACCGGAGCACGGTGTGGTGGCCGACGATGTAGCTGATCTTCTTGCACCGCGGGTTGAGGAAGGCTGACAGCTCCGATTTGACGGTGATGTAGTCTCCGTTGTGGACCAGCATGCGGTACGGTGGTGTCTGCATGGTCTGGCCCGGCGCGGCCACCACTGGCAACACAACCACAGAGAGTTGGCAACACAACCACAGAGAGTTGGCAACGCAACCACAGGGAGTTGGCAACACAACCACAGAGAGTTAGCAACACAACCACAGGGAGTTGGCAACACAACCACAGAAAGTTGGCAACACAGCCACAGAGAGTTGGCAACACAACCACAGAGAGTTGGCAACACAACCACAGAGAGTTGGCAACACAACCACAGAGAGTTGGCAACACAACCACAGAGAGTTGGCAACACAACCACAGAGAGTTGGCAACACAACCACAGAGAGTTGGCAACACAACCACAGAGAGTTGGCAACACAACCACAGAGAGTTGGCAGCACAACCACAGAGAGTTGGCAACACAACCACAGAGAGTTGGCAACACAACCACAGAGAGTTGGCAACACAGCCACAGAGAGTTGGCAACACAGCCACAGAGAGTTGGCAACACAGTCACAGAGAGTTGGCAACACAACCACAGAGAGTTGGCAACACAACCACAGAGAGTTGGCAACACAACCACAGGGAGTTGGCAACACATCCACAGAGAGTTGGCAACACAACCACAGAGAGTTGGCAACACAACCACAGAGAGTTGGCAACGCAGTCACAGAGTTGGCAACGCAGTCACAGAGAGTTGGCAACATAGCCACAGAGAATGCGAAACACATACACGCAAGAATATGTAATAGAAACACATAGTATAGAGCGACGGATCATCAGATGTGCTCAGTTGCCACGGAAACTGTCCAGAAAACGAAATTTTCCTTTTTTCGAGAAAATTGTCATTGATTTGTTTAAAAAAATACATAAACGTATGCCAACTCATGTTTCTTGAGACACTTGCAAATCAAATATAGGCAAATGTTGCTTTGCTGCACTTGGAGTCAGCCAATCGGCTTGAGGGCGCCATTCATTGTTTAGTGTGATGTCACTGGGCGATACTCTTTACATCTCTGTCCGGGGTCATAGGTTTGCATTCCTCTGTAACATTTTAACACTAACTCATCGACGCATACCTAAAGTTATAAATAATTAACTTCAAATAAATTTAGTATCAATTGAGTATACATTTGAGTTCATCAAACTAAAGAAAGCGTCTCCAGCTAAACGCTTGACTGCATTCATGGTTTTATTCGTATCTACTTGTCGCGAATGACCAGTTATCATTTTTGCAATTGTTTTATCTTCAATATCGCATGTATTCATTTTCAGGGTTTTAGTATTGACTGCGGCGTTATACATAATGAACTAAACCAGTCTGGCATGATATAGCCTTACAGGCTGAAAGTGCCGTTAAACCCCAATAAAATAAAATAAAATCAACCTGCTAAACGCCACGATACATGCGAAACTGCATTAACCTCGGTACCCTCGTCAATTGACGCGTTGGACTTTTCATACTTGACCTAGAGCGTGAACCAATACGGTGGCAGTATGATGACCTTCACCTTCGCACAACGAACAAGAGAAGTGTAAAAACAACATCGTCTGCTCTATTAAATAGCATGGCAGGTCATGTATTGTGAGGATAGGAATCGAAGTAAGCTTACAGATCGGATAAACAATTGCTCAGACAGGCCCTAGTTCATAGGTAAAAATATGCATAGAACTGATGTTTTCCGTATACTTTTACAGTAAAGAAATAATTCGAACAATTCGTTGTCCGGACAGTTTCCATCGCGACTGTTTTTTTTTCTTTTATAAGAGACAAAAGTGACTTTATGCTGAAATAAAATAAAGAGCAATCAAAAGCCAGGACAAGGGCAGGGGACAGAGAGGCTAGACAGTCTCAGACAGGCCCTAGTTCATAGGTAAAAATATGCATAGAACTGATGTTTTCCGTATACTTTTACAGTAAAGAAATAATTCGAACAATTCGTTGTCCGGACAGTTTCCATCGCGACTGTTTTTTTTTCTTTTATAAGAGACAAAAGTGACTTTATGCTGAAATAAAATAAAGAGCAATCAAAAGCCAGGACAAGGGCAGGGGACAGAGAGGCTAGGTGGGGCGGGCAGGGGGGCGCAAGGGCTTGGGTGGGGAGGCCGGGTGTTGTGGGGCGGTTGGGTGGGGAGGCTGGGTGGGGTGGGGAGGCCAGGTAGGGTGGGGTGACATGGTGGGTTGGGGCAGCGTGGTGGGGCGAGGCGGGTGGGGTGGGGCGGCATGGTGGGGTGAGGCGGGTGGGGTGGGGCGGCATGGTGGGTGAGGCGGGTGGGGTGAGGCGGCATGGTGGTGTGAGGCGCGTGGGGTGGGGCGGGCGAAGTGGGGTGGAACGGGGCGGCTGGCCCGGCAGTCTTACCCTTCTCGTAGGTGTTGGCGAGGAGCTGGAGGTCGTCAGGGTGACAAAAGCTGAGGACGCATGAGCCCTGCAGGTCGTGGGGCAGGAAGCCCAGCGCCGGGACACAGCTAGAGTCCAGGAAGTTGTACTTGCACAGCATGCTGTGGCGAGTGAAGAAGGTCAGACCGTTCACCGCCTGAGACTTCTCTGTGGATGCCAAGCATAATACCTCCATAAAGTAGGCACGACTAACACTGCAGGTATCGGACTCATAACCTTCAGAACATCATTTCTTACAAGTACACAATTATGTCCTTTTACTTTTAACATTTCATTAATTAATAAAATAAAGGACCAAATGATGAAAACGTACTTTATAGCCCATGATGTATTTATAAACTGAAATGTAGCGTTTCGACGTCTCCCTTACCAGAGAAAGCAGACTTCACCGGAGTGCACCGCAGCAACATCTGTTTACGCGTGTTGCCTTGGAAACGGCTGTCCGGCGTCTGTAGTTGGATCAGGTTGATCTGTTTGCTGGTCACGTAGGCCATGAAGGTCATGTACCGGTTGGGACGCAGCAAGTTGAAGCCTGACCTCAACGTCTTGTGCAGCCTGGTCCAATGACACGTGACATATTGATCAGGTCATGTTACAACTGCTACAGCTCGTAGCTTGTGCACATCAAGGATAATTCGAACCAAGAAACTTCCAGGGACAATAAAAAGAGGATTGGACCGAACTTGCCCCAGACAGGGCGCGAACCCACGACCTGTCGATCTGCCGTTCAGCCGGGTTACGGAGTGAGTTAGGGAAGCTGCCCGAGTCAGGTCAGATACTACATTTATCTGCCTAGTTACAAAGATAAAATAATATCGAAATGAAACGTCGAGAGTTTTAGGATAACATGTGGCATAAAATGCTATCTAGAGTATGACGCGTTTATGTAGAGAGCTCTTCAAGACTTCGATTACAAGGGTAACGTTCACTCTGTGTTACTCACCGCAGTCGGAAGAAAAACACCTTCTCACGTTTTTCCTTCTTGTGGGATCCCATTTCTAAATGGTAGATAAGGAGAAAGAGAGAATTCCGTTAGATATCGATTAACATGTAACATCCTACGTTGTCAATTATGGTGATTGAGAGCACTATGGACAGAACGACACAGATCACCAGCCAGTCACTGAACCAGTCACCTTTCTCCCCCACCCAGATTGAGATCAGTAACCCCCAGACCCACATATTGACTTAGACCAGTCACCCACACACAGGCTGAGACCCACCCTGCCCCGTTACACCCAGACTGAGACCAGTCACCCCCCCCCTCCCCACACACCCAGGCTGAGACCAGTCACCCTCCGCCCCCCCCCCCCTCCCCACACACCCAGGCTGAGACCAGTCCCCCCCCCTCCCCACACACCCAGGCTGAGACCAGTCACCCTTCCCCCCCCCCCCCTCCCCACACACCCACACTGAGACCAGTCACCCACCCCCCACACACACATACACCCAGACTGAGACAAGTCATCCTCCCCTCCCCCCACACACCCACACTGAGACCAGTCACCCCCCCCCCCACACACACATACACCCAGACTGAGACAAGTCATCCTCCCCTCCCCCCACACACCCACACTGAGACCAGTCACCCCCCCCCCCACACACACACATACACCCAGACTGAGACAAGTCATCCTCCCCTCCCCCCACACACCCACACTGAGACCAGTCACGCCCCCCCCCCCACACCCAGACTGAGACAAGTCATCCTCCCCTTCCCCCACACACCCACACTGAACCCAGTCACCCCCCCCCCCACACCCAGACTGAGACAAGTCATCCTCCCCTCCCCCCACACACCCACACTGAGACCAGTCACCCCCCCCCCCCCCACACACACATACACCCAGACTGAGACAAGTCATCCTCCCCTCCCCCCACACACCCACACTGAGACCAGTCACCCCCCCCCCCCCACACACACATACACCCAGACTGAGACAAGTCATCCTCCCCTCCCCCCACACACCCACACTGAGACCAGTCACCCCCCCCCCACACACACACATACACCCAGACTGAGACAAGTCATCTTCCCCTTCAACCACACACCCACACTGAGACCAGTCACCCCCCCCCCACACACACCCATACACCCAGACTGAGACAAGTCATCCTCCCCTTCCCCCACACACCCACACTGAGACCAGTCACCGCCCCCCCCCCCACACACACATACACCCAGACTGAGACAAGTCATCCTCCCCTCCCCCCACACACCCACACTGAGACCAGTCACCCCCCCACCCCACACCCAGACTGAGACAAGTCATCCTCCCCTCCCCCCACACACCCACACTGAGACCAGTCACCCCCCCACCCACACACACACACACATACACCCAGACTGAGACAAGTCATCCTCCCCTCCCCCCACACACCCACACTGAGACCAGTCACCCCCCCCCACACACACACATACACCCAGACTGAGACAAGTCATCCTCCCCTTCAACCACACACCCACACTGAGACCAGTCACCCCCCCCCCCACACACACCCATACACCCAGACTGAGACAAGTCATCCTCCCCTTCCCCCACACACCCACACTGAGACCAGTCACCCCCCCCCCCCCACACACACACATACACCCAGACTGAGACAAGTCATCCTCCCCTCCCCCCACACACCCACACTGAGACCAGTCACCCCCCCACCCCACACCCAGACTGAGACAAGTCATCCTCCCCTCCCCCCACACACCCACACTGAGACCAGTCACCCCCCCCCCACACACACACACACATACACCCAGACTGAGACAAGTCATCCTCCCCTCCCCCCACACACCCACACTGAGACCAATCACCCCCCCCCACACACACACATACACCCAGACTGAGATAAGTCATCCTCCCCTCCCCCCACACACCCACACTGAGACCAGTCACCCCCCCCCCCCACACACACATACACCCAGACTGAGACAAGTCATCCTCCCCTCCCCCCACACACCCACACTGAGACCAGTCACCCCCCCCACACACACACATACACCCAGACTGAGACAAGTCATCCTCCCCTCCCCCCACACACCCACACTGAGACCAGTCACCCCCCCACCCCACACCCAGACTGAGACAAGTCATCCTCCCCTCCCCCCACACACCCACACTGAGACCAGTCACCCCCCCCTGCCCCCCCCCCCACACCCAGACTGAGACAAGTCATCCTCCCCTCCCCCCACACACCCACACTGAGACCAGTCACCCCCCCCCCCCACACACACACACATACACCCAGACTGAGACAAGTCACCCGCCCCCCACACACCCAGACTGAGACAAGTCATCCTCCCCTTCCCCCACACACCCACACTGAGACCAGTCACCCCCCCCCCACACACACACATACACCCAGACTGAGACAAGTCATCCTCCCCTCCCCCCACACACCCACACTGAGACCAGTCACCCCCCCCCCCCTCACACACACACACATACACCCAGACTGAGACAAGTCACCCGCCCCCCACACACCCAGACTGAGACCAGTCACCCCCCTACCCCTCACACACACCCAGACTGAGACAAATCCCCCTCGCCACCCCCCACACACCCAGACTGAGGTCAGCCACCCCCCCCCCACACACCCCGCCCCCATACAGTGAGAGCTACCTCAAACTGGCGACCCATCCTCAGACATATAATAGTAAGAGTGACCAATGCCTACTTACCCAAACTCAGGCTTTCAGAAATGGAGCTTGTGACAACTGGCAAATCGTTCCACTTGACGAAGTCACTGAGCGCTTGATTGACCATAAAGTTCTGCAACAGGATTCACGTTTATTATTGTATGCAAAAAGTAACAAAACGTTATTACATGTATACGCAATAATTTGACAGAATAACTTGGGTATTCTTCCATAAATATGAAAATAAATATCACCCATGCTTGTATGTGTATCGTTTTTAAGTAAACCAACTGAACACAAGTGATTTTATGAGAATACATACAAGAAAAAGATATCACTTGTATCGAAAGAGACAAACAGAATTGTACGACTGAGCGAGAATGCGTATACGAGAGAATACACCAGCTGTGACGCACACATTACATACCGGGGATACTCCAGCTGTGACGCACACATTACATACCGGGGGATACTCCAGCTGTGACGAACTCATTACATACCGGGGGATATACCAGCTGTAACGCACACATTACATACCGGGGGATACTCCAGCTGTGACGCACACATTACGTACGGATTATACACCAGCTGTGACGCACACATCACATACCGGGGGATACACCAGCTGTGACGCACACATTACATACCGGGGGATACTCCAGCTGTGACGCACACATCACATACCGGGGGATACACCAGCTGTGACGCACATATTACATACCGGGGGATACTCCAGCTGTGACGCACACATTACATACCGGGGGATACTTCAGCTGTGACGCACACATTACGTACGGATTATCCACCAGCTGTGACGACCTCATTACATACCGGGGGATACTCCAGCTGTGACGAACTCATTACATACCGGGGGATACACCAGCTGTGACGCACACATTACACACCAGGGGGATACTCCAGCTGTGACGCACACATCACATACCGGGGAATACACCAGCTGTGACGCACACATTACATACCGGGGCATATTCCAGCTGTGACGCACACATCACATACCGGGGGATACTCCAGCCGTGACGCACACATTACATACCGGGGGATACTCCAGATGTGACGCACACATCACATACCGGGGGATACTCCAGCTGTGACGCACACATTACATACCGGGGAATACTCCAGCTGTGACGCACACATCACATACCGGGGGATACTCCAGCTGTGACGCACACATTACGTACGGATTATACACGAGCTGTGACGACCTCATCACATACCGGGGGATACTCCAGCTGTGACGCACACATTACATACCGGGGGATACTCCAGCTGTGACGCATACATTACATACCGGGGGATACTCCAGCTGTGACGAACTCATTACATACCGGGGGATACACCAGCTGTGACGCACACATTACATACCGCGGGATACACCAGCTGTGACGCACACATTACATACCGGGGGATACTCCAGCTGTGACGCACACATTACTTACGGGTTATACACCAGCTGTGACGCACACATTACATACCGGGGGATACTCCAGTTGTGACGCGCACATTACTTACCGGGGGATACTCCAGCTGTGACGCACACATTACATACCGGGGGATACTCCAGATGTGACGCACACATCACATACCGGGGGATACTCCAGCTGTGACTCACACATTACATACCGGGGGATACTCCAGCTGTGACGTACACATTACATTCCGGGGGATACTCCAACTGTGACGCACACATCACATACCGGGGGATACTCCAGCTGTGACGCACACATCACATACCGGGGGATACTCCAGCTGTGACGCACACATTACATACCGGGGGATACTCCAGATGTGACGCACACATCACATACCGGGGGATACTCCAGCTGTGACGCACACATGACATACCGGGGAATACTCCAGCTGTGACGCACACATCACATACCGGGGGATACTCCAGCTGTGACGCACACATTACATACCGGGGGATATTCCAGCTGTGACGCACACATCACATACCGGGGGATACTCCAGCTGTGACGCATACATTACATACCGGTGGATACTCCAGCTGTGACTAACTCATTACATACCGGGGGATACTCCAGCTGTGACGCCCACATTACATACCGGCGGATACTCCAGCTGTGACGCACACATTACATACTGGGGGATACTCCAGCTGTGACGCACACATTACATAACGGGGGATACTCCATCTGTAACGCACACATCACATACCGGGGGATACTCCAGCTGTGACGCACACATTACATACCGGCGGATACTCCAGCTGTGACGCACACATTACATACCGGGGGATACTCCAGCTGTGACGCACACATTACATACCGGGAGATACTCCAGCTGTGACGCACACATTACATACCGGGGGATACTCCAGCTGTGACGCACACATAACATACCGGGGGATACTCCAGCTGTGACGCACACATTACATACCGGGGGATACTCCAGCTGTGACGCACACATTACATACCGGGGGATACTCCAGCTGTGACGCACACATTACATACCGGGGGATACTCCAGCTGTGACGCACACATTACATAACGGGGGATACTCCATCTGTAACGCACACATCACATACCGGGGGATACTCCAGCTGTGACGCACACATTACATACCGGCGGATACTCCAGCTGTGACGCACACATTACATACCGGGGGATACTCCAGCTGTGACGCACACATTACATACCGGGAGATACTCCAGCTGTGACGCACACATTACATACCGGGGGATACTCCAGCTGTGACGCACACATTACATACCGGGGGATACTCCAGCTGTGACGCACACATAACATACCGGGGGATACTCCAGCTGTGACGCACACATTACATACCGGGGGATACTCCAGCTGTGACGCACACATTACATACCGGGGGATACTCCAGCTGTGACGCACACATTACATACCGGGGGATACTCCAGATGCGACGCACACATTACATACCGGGCGATACTCCAGCTGTGACGCACACATTACATACCGGGGGATACTCCAGCTGTGACGCACACATTACATACCGGGGGATACTCCAGCTGTGACGCATACATTACATACCGGGGGATACTCCAGCTGTGACGAACTCATTACATACCGGGGGATACACCAGCTGTGACGCACACATTACATACCGGGGGATACTCCAGCTGTGACGCACACATTACATACCGGGGGATACTCCAGCTGTGACGCACACATTACGTACGGATTATACAAAAGCTGTGACCTCATTACATACCGGGGGATACTCCAGCTGTGACGCACACATTACAGAATGGGGGATGCACCAGCTGTGACGCCCACATTACATACCGGGGGATACTCCAGCTGCGCCGCACACATTACATACGGGTTATACCCCAGCTGTGACGCACACATTACATGCCGGGGGATACTCCACCTGTGACGCACAAATTACTTACCGGGGAATACTCCAGCTGTGACGCACACATTACATACCGGGGGATACTCCAGCTGTGACGCACACATTACTTACCGGAAGATACTCCAGCTGTGACGCACACATTACATACCGGGGGATACTCCAACTGTGACGCACACATTACATACCGGGGGATACTCCAGCTGTGACGCACACATTACATACCGGGGGATACTCCAGCTGTGACGCAAACATTACATACCGGGGGATACTCCAGCTGTGACGCACACATTACATACCGGGGGATACTCCAGCTGTGACGCACACATTACATACCGGGGGATACTCCAGCTGTGACGCACACATTACATACCGGGGGATACTCCAGCTGTGACGCACACATTACATACCGGGGGATACTCCAGCTGTGACGCACACATTACATACCGGGGGATACTCCAGCTGTGACGCACACATTACATACCGGGGGATACTCCAGCTGTGACGCACACATTACATACCGGGGGATACTCCAGCTGTGACGCACACATTACATACCGGGGGATACTCCAGCTGTGACGCACACATTACATACCGGGGGATACTCAGGCTGTGACGCACACATTACGTACGGATTATACACCAGCTGTGACGACCTCATTACATACCGAGGGATACTCCAGCTGTGACGCACACATTACAGAATGGGGGATACACCAGCTGTGACGCCCACATTACATACCGGGGGATACTCCAGCTGTGACGCACACATTACATACGGGTTATACACCAGCTGTGACGCACACATTACATACCGGGGGATACTCCAGCTCTGACGCACACATTACTTACCGGGGGATACTCCAGCTGTGACGCACACATTACATACCGGGGGATACTCCAGCTGTGACGCACACATCACATACCGGGGGATACTGCAGCTGTGACGCACACATTACATACCGGGGGATACTCAGGCTGTGACGCACACATTACGTACGGATTATACACCAGCTGTGACGACCTCATTACATACCGAGGGATACTCCAGCTGTGACGCACACATTACAGAATGGGGGATACACCAGCTGTGACGCCCACATTACATACCGGGGGATACTCCAGCTGTGACGCACACATTACATACGGGTTATACACCAGCTGTGACGCACACATTACATACCGGGGGATACTCCAGCTCTGACGCACACATTACTTACCGGGGGATACTCCAGCTGTGACGCACACATTACATACCGGGGGATACTCCAGCTGTGACGCACACATCACATACCGGGGGATACTCCAGCTGTGACGCACACATTACATACCGGGGGATACTCCAGCTGTGACGTACACATTACATTCCCGGGGATACTCCAGCTGTGACGCACACATTACATACCGGGGGATACTCCAGCTGTGACGCACACATCACATACCGGGGGATACTCCAGCTGTGACGCACACATTACATACCGGGGGATACTCCAGCTGTGACGCACACATCACATACCGGGGGATACTCCAGCTGTGACGCACACATTACATACCGGGGGATACTCCAGCTGTGACGCACACATTACATACCGGGGGATACTCCAGCTGTGACGTACACATTACATTCCCGGGGATACTCCAGCTGTGACGCACACATTACATACCGGGGGATACTCCAGCTGTGACGCACACATCACATACCGGGGGATATTCCAGCTGTGACGCACACATTACATACCGGGGGATACTCCAGCTGTAACGCACACATCACATACCGGGGGATACTCCCGCTGTGACGCACACATTACATACCGGGGGATACTCCAGCTGTGACGCACACATTACATACCGGGGGATACTCCAGCTGTGACGCACACATCACATACCGGGGGATACTCTAGCTGTGACGCACACATTACATACCGGAGGATACTCCAGCTGTGACGCACACATCACATACCGGGGGATACTCCAGCTGTGACACACACATTACATACCGGGGGATACTCCAGCTGTGACGCACACATCACATACCGGGGGATACTCCAGCTGTGACGCACACATTACATACCGGGAGATACTCGAGCTGTGACGCACACATTACATACCGGGGGATACTCCAGCTGTGACTAACTCATTACATACCGGGGGATACTCCAGCTCTGACGCACACATTACATACCGGGGGATACTCCAGCTGTGACGCATACATTACATACCGGGGGATACTCCAGCTGTGACGCACACATTACATACCGGGAGATACTCGAGCTGTGACGCACACATTACATACTGGGGGATACTCCAGCTGTGACTAACTCATTGCATATCGGGGGATACTCCAGCTGTGACGCACACATTACATACCGGGGGATACTCCAGCTGTGACGCACACATTACATACCGGGGGATACTCCAGAGGTGACGCACACATCACATACCGGGGGATACTCCAGCAGATCCGACATCTCCTTCGACACATGAGAGATCATACCAGCCATCTCTTCACCTATAGCAAACACGATGCATAGGTTCCCCTGCAATTAAACAGAACGAACAAAGTAAAACCTGCAGTGGATGGTAAATACAGCTTAACGAATATAAGTAACTCTTTTTTCTCTCTTTCCAAAATAATTATATAAATGTCATGAAAAACTGTGTAAACGTGCCAGAAGGCAGGCCGTCACGGTGGTAGACGTGCCCGAAGGCAGGCCGTCACGGTGGTACACGTGCCAGAAGGCAGGCCGTCACGGTGGTAGACGTGCCAGAAGACAGGCCGTCACCGAGGTAGACGTGCCAGAAGGCAGGCCGTCACGGTGGTAGACGTGCCCGAAGGCAGGCAATCACGGTGTTAGACGTGCCAGAAGGCAGGCTGTCACCGTGGTAGACGTGCCAGAAGGCAGGCCATCACGGTGGTAGACGTGCCAGAAGGCAAGCCGTCACGGTGGTAGACGTGCCCGAAGGCAGGCCGTCACGGTGGTACACGTGCCAGAAGGCAGGCCGTCACGGTGGTAGACGTGCCAGAAGACAGGCCGTCACGGCGGTAGACGTGCCAGAAGGCAGGCCGTCACGGTGGTAGACGTGCCCGAAGGCAGGCAATCACGGTGGTAGACGTGCCAGAAGGCAGGCCGTCACCGTGGTAGACGTGCCAGAAGGCAGGCCATCACGGTGGTAGACGTGCCAGAAGGCAAGCCGTCACGGTGGTAGACGTGCCAGAAGGCAAGCCGTCACGGGGGTAGACGTGCCCGAAGGCAGGCCGTCACCGAGGTAGACGTGCGAGAAGGCAGGTCGTCACCGTGGCAGACGTGCCAGAAGGCAAGCCGTCACGGGGGTAGACGTGCCAGAAGGTAGGCCGTCACGGTGGTAGACGTGCCAGAAGGCAAGCCGTCACGGGGGTAGACGTGCCAGAAGGCAGGCCGTCACGGTGGTAGACGTGCCAGAAGGCAAGCCGTCACGGGGGTAGACGTGCCAGAAGGCAGGCCGTCACGGTGGTAGACGTGCCCGAAGGCAGGCAATCACGGTGGTAGACGTGCCAGAAGGCAGGCCGTCACGGTGGTAGACGTGCCAGAAGGCAAGCCGTCACGGGGGTAGACGTGCCAGAAGGCAGGCCGTCACGGTGGTAGACGTGCCAGAAGGCAAGCCGTCACGGGGGTAGACGTGCCAGAAGGCAGGCCGTCACGGTGGTAGACGTGCCAGAAGGCAAGCCGTCACGGTGGTAGACGTGCCCGAAGGCAGGCCGTCATGGTGGTAGACGTGCCATAAGGCAGGCCGTCACGGTGGTAGACGTGCCAGAAGGCAGGCCGTCACGGGAGTAGACGTGCCAGAAGGCAGGCCGTCATCGTGGTAGACGTGCCAGAAGGCAGGCCGTCACCGTGGTAGACGTGCCAGAAGGCAGGCCGTCACGGTGGTAGATGTGCCAGAAGGCAGGCCGTCATCGTGGTAGACGTGCCATAAGGCAAGCCGTCACGTGGGTAGACGTGCCAGAAGGCAAGCCGTCACGGTGGTAGACGTGCCCGAAGGCAGGCCGTCACGGTGGTAGACGTGCCAGAAGGCAGGCCGTCACGGTGGTAGACGTGCCAGAAGGCAGGCCGTCACGGGAGTAGACGTGCCAGAAGGCAGGCCGTCATCGTGGTAGACGTGCCAGAAGGCAGGCCGTCACCGTGGTAGACGTGCCAGAAGGCAGGCCGTCACGGTGGTAGACGTCCCAGAAGGCAGGCCGTCACGGTGGTAGATGTGCCAGAAGGCAAGCCGTCACGGTGGTAGACGTGCCAGAAGGCAGGCAGTCACGGTGGTAGACGTGCCCGTATGCAGGCCGTCACGGTGGTAGACGTGCCAGAAGGCAGGCAATCACGGTGGTAGACGTGCCAGAAGGCAGGCCGTCACCTTGGTAGACTTGCCAGAAGGCAAGCCGTCACGGTGGTAGACGTGCCAGAAGGCAGGCCGTCACGGTGGTAGACGTGCCAGAAGGCAGGCCGTCACGGTGGTAGACGTGCCAGAAGGCAAGCCGTCACGGTGGTAGACGTGCCAGAAGGCAGGCAGTCACGGTGGTAGACGTGCCAGAAGGCAGGCCGTCACCGTGGTAGACGTGCCAGAAGACAGGCCGTCACGGTGGTAGACGTGCCAGAAGGCAGGCCGTCACGGTGGTAGACGTGCCAGAAGGCAGGCCGTCACCGTGGTAGACGTGCCAGAAGGCAGGCCGTCACCGAGGTAGACGTGCCAGAAGGCAGGTCGTCACCGTCGTAGACGTGCCCGAAGGCAGGCCGTCACGGTGGTAGACGTGCCCGTATGCAGGCCGTCACGGTGGTAGACGTGCCCGAAAGCAGGCCGTCACGCTGGTAGACGTGCCAGAAGGCAGGCCGTCACGGTGGTAGACGTGCCCGAAGGCAGGCCGTCACGGTGGTAGACGTGCCATAAGGCAGGCCGTCACCGTGGTAGACATGCCAGAAGGCAGGCCGTCACGGTGGTAGACGTGCCAGAAGGCAGGCAGTCACCGTGGTAGACGTGCCAGAAGGCAGGCCGTCACGGTGGTAGACGTGCCAGAAGGCAAGCCGTCACGGGGATAGACGTGCCAGAAGGCAAGCCGTCACGGTGGTAGACGTGCCCGAAGGCAGGCCGTCACGGTGGTAGACGTGCCAGAAGGCAAGCCGTCACGGTGGTAGACGTGCCCGAAGGCAGGCCGTCACGGTGGTAGACGTGCCAGAAAGCAGGCCGTCACGGTGGTAGACGTGCCAGAAGGCAGGCCGTCACGGGAGTAGACGTGCCAGAAGGCAGGCCGTCATCGTGGTAGACGTGCCAGAGGGCAGGCCGTCACCGTGGTAGACGTGCCAGAAGGCAGGCCGTCACCTTGATAGACGTGCCCGAAGGCAGGCCGTCACCGTGGTAGACGTGCCAGAAGGCAGGCCGTCACCGTGGTAGACGTGCCAGAAGGCAGGCCGTCACGGTGGTAGACGTGCCAGAAGGCAAGCCGTCACGGTGGTAGACGTGCCGGAAGGCAAGCCGTCACGGTGGTAGACGTGCCAGAAGGCAGGCCGTCACGGTGGTAGACGTGCCAGAAGGCAGGCCGTCATCGTGGTAGACGTGCCAGAAGACAGGCCGTCACGGTGGTAGACGTGCCAGAAGGCAGGCCGTCACGGTGGTAGACGTGCCCGAAGGCAGGCCGTCACGGTGGTAGACGTGCCAGAAGGCAGGCCGTCACGGTGGTAGACGTGCCAGAAGGCAGGCCGTCACGGGAGTAGACGTGCCAGAAGGCAGGCCGTCATCGTAGTAGACGTGCCAGAAGGCAAGCCGTCACGGGGGTAGACGTGCCAGAAGGTAGGCCGTCACGGTGGTAGACGTGCCAGAAGGCAAGCCGTCACGGGGGTAGACGTGCCAGAAGGCAGGCCGTCACGGTGGTAGACGTGCCAGAAGGCAAGCCGTCACGGGGGTAGACGTGCCAGAAGGCAGGCCGTCACGGTGGTAGACGTGCCCGAAGGCAGGCAATCACGGTGGTAGACGTGCCAGAAGGCAGGCCGTCACGGTGGTAGACGTGCCAGAAGGCAAGCCGTCACGGGGGTAGACGTGCCAGAAGGCAGGCCGTCACGGTGGTAGACGTGCCAGAAGGCAAGCCGTCACGGGGGTAGACGTGCCAGAAGGCAGGCCGTCACGGTGGTAGACGTGCCAGAAGGCAAGCCGTCACGGTGGTAGACGTGCCCGAAGGCAGGCCGTCATGGTGGTAGACGTGCCATAAGGCAGGCCGTCACGGTGGTAGACGTGCCAGAAGGCAGGCCGTCACGGGAGTAGACGTGCCAGAAGGCAGGCCGTCATCGTGGTAGACGTGCCAGAAGGCAGGCCGTCACCGTGGTAGACGTGCCAGAAGGCAGGCCGTCACGGTGGTAGATGTGCCAGAAGGCAGGCCGTCATCGTGGTAGACGTGCCATAAGGCAAGCCGTCACGTGGGTAGACGTGCCAGAAGGCAAGCCGTCACGGTGGTAGACGTGCCCGAAGGCAGGCCGTCACGGTGGTAGACGTGCCAGAAGGCAGGCCGTCACGGTGGTAGACGTGCCAGAAGGCAGGCCGTCACGGGAGTAGACGTGCCAGAAGGCAGGCCGTCATCGTGGTAGACGTGCCAGAAGGCAGGCCGTCACCGTGGTAGACGTGCCAGAAGGCAGGCCGTCACGGTGGTAGACGTCCCAGAAGGCAGGCCGTCACGGTGGTAGATGTGCCAGAAGGCAAGCCGTCACGGTGGTAGACGTGCCAGAAGGCAGGCAGTCACGGTGGTAGACGTGCCCGTATGCAGGCCGTCACGGTGGTAGACGTGCCAGAAGGCAGGCAATCACGGTGGTAGACGTGCCAGAAGGCAGGCCGTCACCTTGGTAGACTTGCCAGAAGGCAAGCCGTCACGGTGGTAGACGTGCCAGAAGGCAGGCCGTCACGGTGGTAGACGTGCCAGAAGGCAGGCCGTCACGGTGGTAGACGTGCCAGAAGGCAAGCCGTCACGGTGGTAGACGTGCCAGAAGGCAGGCAGTCACGGTGGTAGACGTGCCAGAAGGCAGGCCGTCACCGTGGTAGACGTGCCAGAAGACAGGCCGTCACGGTGGTAGACGTGCCAGAAGGCAGGCCGTCACGGTGGTAGACGTGCCAGAAGGCAGGCCGTCACCGTGGTAGACGTGCCAGAAGGCAGGCCGTCACCGAGGTAGACGTGCCAGAAGGCAGGTCGTCACCGTCGTAGACGTGCCCGAAGGCAGGCCGTCACGGTGGTAGACGTGCCCGTATGCAGGCCGTCACGGTGGTAGACGTGCCCGAAAGCAGGCCGTCACGCTGGTAGACGTGCCAGAAGGCAGGCCGTCACGGTGGTAGACGTGCCCGAAGGCAGGCCGTCACGGTGGTAGACGTGCCATAAGGCAGGCCGTCACCGTGGTAGACATGCCAGAAGGCAGGCCGTCACGGTGGTAGACGTGCCAGAAGGCAGGCAGTCACCGTGGTAGACGTGCCAGAAGGCAGGCCGTCACGGTGGTAGACGTGCCAGAAGGCAAGCCGTCACGGGGATAGACGTGCCAGAAGGCAAGCCGTCACGGTGGTAGACGTGCCCGAAGGCAGGCCGTCACGGTGGTAGACGTGCCAGAAGGCAAGCCGTCACGGTGGTAGACGTGCCCGAAGGCAGGCCGTCACGGTGGTAGACGTGCCAGAAAGCAGGCCGTCACGGTGGTAGACGTGCCAGAAGGCAGGCCGTCACGGGAGTAGACGTGCCAGAAGGCAGGCCGTCATCGTGGTAGACGTGCCAGAGGGCAGGCCGTCACCGTGGTAGACGTGCCAGAAGGCAGGCCGTCACCTTGATAGACGTGCCCGAAGGCAGGCCGTCACCGTGGTAGACGTGCCAGAAGGCAGGCCGTCACCGTGGTAGACGTGCCAGAAGGCAGGCCGTCACGGTGGTAGACGTGCCAGAAGGCAAGCCGTCACGGTGGTAGACGTGCCGGAAGGCAAGCCGTCACGGTGGTAGACGTGCCAGAAGGCAGGCCGTCACGGTGGTAGACGTGCCAGAAGGCAGGCCGTCATCGTGGTAGACGTGCCAGAAGACAGGCCGTCACGGTGGTAGACGTGCCAGAAGGCAGGCCGTCACGGTGGTAGACGTGCCCGAAGGCAGGCCGTCACGGTGGTAGACGTGCCAGAAGGCAGGCCGTCACGGTGGTAGACGTGCCAGAAGGCAGGCCGTCACGGGAGTAGACGTGCCAGAAGGCAGGCCGTCATCGTAGTAGACGTGCCAGAAGGCAAGCCGTCACGGGGGTAGACGTGCCAGAAGGTAGGCCGTCACGGTGGTAGACGTGCCAGAAGGCAAGCCGTCACGGGGGTAGACGTGCCAGAAGGCAGGCCGTCACGGTGGTAGACGTGCCAGAAGGCAAGCCGTCACGGGGGTAGACGTGCCAGAAGGCAGGCCGTCACGGTGGTAGACGTGCCCGAAGGCAGGCAATCACGGTGGTAGACGTGCCAGAAGGCAGGCCGTCACGGTGGTAGACGTGCCAGAAGGCAAGCCGTCACGGGGGTAGACGTGCCAGAAGGCAGGCCGTCACGGTGGTAGACGTGCCAGAAGGCAAGCCGTCACGGGGGTAGACGTGCCAGAAGGCAGGCCGTCACGGTGGTAGACGTGCCAGAAGGCAAGCCGTCACGGTGGTAGACGTGCCCGAAGGCAGGCCGTCATGGTGGTAGACGTGCCATAAGGCAGGCCGTCACGGTGGTAGACGTGCCAGAAGGCAGGCCGTCACGGGAGTAGACGTGCCAGAAGGCAGGCCGTCATCGTGGTAGACGTGCCAGAAGGCAGGCCGTCACCGTGGTAGACGTGCCAGAAGGCAGGCCGTCACGGTGGTAGATGTGCCAGAAGGCAGGCCGTCATCGTGGTAGACGTGCCATAAGGCAAGCCGTCACGTGGGTAGACGTGCCAGAAGGCAAGCCGTCACGGTGGTAGACGTGCCCGAAGGCAGGCCGTCACGGTGGTAGACGTGCCAGAAGGCAGGCCGTCACGGTGGTAGACGTGCCAGAAGGCAGGCCGTCACGGGAGTAGACGTGCCAGAAGGCAGGCCGTCATCGTGGTAGACGTGCCAGAAGGCAGGCCGTCACCGTGGTAGACGTGCCAGAAGGCAGGCCGTCACGGTGGTAGACGTCCCAGAAGGCAGGCCGTCACGGTGGTAGATGTGCCAGAAGGCAAGCCGTCACGGTGGTAGACGTGCCAGAAGGCAGGCAGTCACGGTGGTAGACGTGCCCGTATGCAGGCCGTCACGGTGGTAGACGTGCCAGAAGGCAGGCAATCACGGTGGTAGACGTGCCAGAAGGCAGGCCGTCACCTTGGTAGACTTGCCAGAAGGCAAGCCGTCACGGTGGTAGACGTGCCAGAAGGCAGGCCGTCACGGTGGTAGACGTGCCAGAAGGCAGGCCGTCACGGTGGTAGACGTGCCAGAAGGCAAGCCGTCACGGTGGTAGACGTGCCAGAAGGCAGGCAGTCACGGTGGTAGACGTGCCAGAAGGCAGGCCGTCACCGTGGTAGACGTGCCAGAAGACAGGCCGTCACGGTGGTAGACGTGCCAGAAGGCAGGCCGTCACGGTGGTAGACGTGCCAGAAGGCAGGCCGTCACCGTGGTAGACGTGCCAGAAGGCAGGCCGTCACCGAGGTAGACGTGCCAGAAGGCAGGTCGTCACCGTCGTAGACGTGCCCGAAGGCAGGCCGTCACGGTGGTAGACGTGCCCGTATGCAGGCCGTCACGGTGGTAGACGTGCCCGAAAGCAGGCCGTCACGCTGGTAGACGTGCCAGAAGGCAGGCCGTCACGGTGGTAGACGTGCCCGAAGGCAGGCCGTCACGGTGGTAGACGTGCCATCAGGCAGGCCGTCACCGTGGTAGACGTGCCAGAAGGCAGGCCGTCACGGTGGTAGACGTGCCAGAAGGCAGGCAGTCACCGTGGTAGACGTGCCAGAAGGCAGGCCGTCACGGTGGTAGACGTGCCAGAAGGCAAGCCGTCACGGGGATAGACGTGCCAGAAGGCAAGCCGTCACGGTGGTAGACGTGCCCGAAGGCAGGCCGTCACGGTGGTAGACGTGCCAGAAGGCAAGCCGTCACGGTGGTAGACGTGCCCGAAGGCAGGCCGTCACGGTGGTAGACGTGCCAGAAAGCAGGCCGTCACGGTGGTAGACGTGCCAGAAGGCAGGCCGTCACGGGAGTAGACGTGCCAGAAGGCAGGCCGTCATCGTGGTAGACGTGCCAGAGGGCAGGCCGTCACCGTGGTAGACGTGCCAGAAGGCAGGCCGTCACCTTGATAGACGTGCCCGAAGGCAGGCCGTCACCGTGGTAGACGTGCCAGAAGGCAGGCCGTCACCGTGGTAGACGTGCCAGAAGGCAGGCCGTCACGGTGGTAGACGTGCCAGAAGGCAAGCCGTCACGGTGGTAGACGTGCCAGAAGGCAAGCCGTCACGGTGGTAGACGTGCCAGAAGGCAGGCCGTCACGGTGGTAGACGTGCCAGAAGGCAGGCCGTCATCGTGGTAGACGTGCCAGAAGACAGGCCGTCACGGTGGTAGACGTGCCAGAAGGCAGGCCGTCACGGTGGTAGACGTGCCCGAAGGCAGGCCGTCACGGTGGTAGACGTGCCAGAAGGCAGGCCGTCACGGTGGTAGACGTGCCAGAAGGCAGGCCGTCACGGGAGTAGACGTGCCAGAAGGCAGGCCGTCATCGTAGTAGACGTGCCAGAGGGCAGGCCGTCACCGTGGTAGACGTGCCAGAAGGCAGGCCGTCACCTTGGTAGACGTGCCCGAAGGCAGGCCGTCACCGTGGTAGACGTGCCAGAAGGCAGGCCGTCACGGTGGTAGACGTGCCAGAAGGCAGGCCGTCACGGGAGTAGACGTGCCAGAAGGCAGGCCGTCATCGTGGTAGACGTGCCAGAAGGCAGGCCGTCACCGTGGTAGACGTGCCAGAAGGCAGGCCGTCACGGTGGTAGATGTGCCAGAAGGCAGGCCGTCATCGTGGTAGACGTGCCATAAGGCAAGCCGTCACGTGGGTAGACGTGCCAGAAGGCAAGCCGTCACGGTGGTAGACGTGCCCGAAGGCAGGCCGTCACGGTGGTAGACGTGCCAGAAGGCAGGCCGTCACGGTGGTAGACGTGCCAGAAGGCAGGCCGTCACGGGAGTAGACGTGCCAGAAGGCAGGCCGTCATCGTGGTAGACGTGCCAGAAGGCAGGCCGTCACCGTGGTAGACGTGCCAGAAGGCAGGCCGTCACGGTGGTAGACGTCCCAGAAGGCAGGCCGTCACGGTGGTAGATGTGCCAGAAGGCAAGCCGTCACGGTGGTAGACGTGCCAGAAGGCAGGCAGTCACGGTGGTAGACGTGCCCGTATGCAGGCCGTCACGGTGGTAGACGTGCCAGAAGGCAGGCAATCACGGTGGTAGACGTGCCAGAAGGCAGGCCGTCACCTTGGTAGACTTGCCAGAAGGCAAGCCGTCACGGTGGTAGACGTGCCAGAA
Organism: Arenicola marina; assembly: GCA_964019135.1. Lineage (NCBI taxonomy): Eukaryota > Metazoa > Annelida > Polychaeta > Arenicolidae > Arenicola > Arenicola marina. The sequence continues at coordinate 46,152,284 of OZ025253.1, read as the reverse complement.
GGCAGGCCGTCACGGTGGTAGACGTGCCAGAAGGCAGGCCGTCACGGTGGTAGACGTGCCAGAAGGCAAGCCGTCACGGTGGTAGACGTGCCAGAAGGCAGGCAGTCACGGTGGTAGACGTGCCAGAAGGCAGGCCGTCACCGTGGTAGACGTGCCAGAAGACAGGCCGTCACGGTGGTAGACGTGCCAGAAGGCAGGCCGTCACGGTGGTAGACGTGCCAGAAGGCAGGCCGTCACCGTGGTAGACGTGCCAGAAGGCAGGCCGTCACCGAGGTAGACGTGCCAGAAGGCAGGTCGTCACCGTCGTAGACGTGCCCGAAGGCAGGCCGTCACGGTGGTAGACGTGCCCGTATGCAGGCCGTCACGGTGGTAGACGTGCCCGAAAGCAGGCCGTCACGGTGGTAGACGTGCCATAAGGCAGGCCGTCACCGTGGTAGACGTGCCAGAAGGCAGGCCGTCACGGTGGTAGACGTGCCAGAAGGCAGGCAGTCACCGTGGTAGACGTGCCAGAAGGCAGGCCGTCACGGTGGTAGACGTGCCAGAAGGCAAGCCGTCACGGGGATAGACGTGCCAGAAGGCAAGCCGTCACGGTGGTAGACGTGCCCGAAGGCAGGCCGTCACGGTGGTAGACGTGCCAGAAGGCAAGCCGTCACGGTGGTAGACGTGCCCGAAGGCAGGCCGTCACGGTGGTAGACGTGCCAGAAAGCAGGCCGTCACGGTGGTAGACGTGCCAGAAGGCAGGCCGTCACGGGAGTAGACGTGCCAGAAGGCAGGCCGTCATCGTGGTAGACGTGCCAGAGGGCAGGCCGTCACCGTGGTAGACGTGCCAGAAGGCAGGCCGTCACCTTGATAGACGTGCCCGAAGGCAGGCCGTCACCGTGGTAGACGTGCCAGAAGGCAGGCCGTCACCGTGGTAGACGTGCCAGAAGGCAGGCCGTCACGGTGGTAGACGTGCCAGAAGGCAAGCCGTCACGGTGGTAGACGTGCCGGAAGGCAAGCCGTCACGGTGGTAGACGTGCCAGAAGGCAGGCCGTCACGGTGGTAGACGTGCCAGAAGGCAGGCCGTCATCGTGGTAGACGTGCCAGAAGACAGGCCGTCACGGTGGTAGACGTGCCAGAAGGCAGGCCGTCACGGTGGTAGACGTGCCCGAAGGCAGGCCGTCACGGTGGTAGACGTGCCAGAAGGCAGGCCGTCACGGTGGTAGACGTGCCAGAAGGCAGGCCGTCACGGGAGTAGACGTGCCAGAAGGCAGGCCGTCATCGTAGTAGACGTGCCAGAAGGCAAGCCGTCACGGGGGTAGACGTGCCAGAAGGTAGGCCGTCACGGTGGTAGACGTGCCAGAAGGCAAGCCGTCACGGGGGTAGACGTGCCAGAAGGCAGGCCGTCACGGTGGTAGACGTGCCAGAAGGCAAGCCGTCACGGGGGTAGACGTGCCAGAAGGCAGGCCGTCACGGTGGTAGACGTGCCCGAAGGCAGGCAATCACGGTGGTAGACGTGCCAGAAGGCAGGCCGTCACGGTGGTAGACGTGCCAGAAGGCAAGCCGTCACGGGGGTAGACGTGCCAGAAGGCAGGCCGTCACGGTGGTAGACGTGCCAGAAGGCAAGCCGTCACGGGGGTAGACGTGCCAGAAGGCAGGCCGTCACGGTGGTAGACGTGCCAGAAGGCAAGCCGTCACGGTGGTAGACGTGCCCGAAGGCAGGCCGTCATGGTGGTAGACGTGCCATAAGGCAGGCCGTCACGGTGGTAGACGTGCCAGAAGGCAGGCCGTCACGGGAGTAGACGTGCCAGAAGGCAGGCCGTCATCGTGGTAGACGTGCCAGAAGGCAGGCCGTCACCGTGGTAGACGTGCCAGAAGGCAGGCCGTCACGGTGGTAGATGTGCCAGAAGGCAGGCCGTCATCGTGGTAGACGTGCCATAAGGCAAGCCGTCACGTGGGTAGACGTGCCAGAAGGCAAGCCGTCACGGTGGTAGACGTGCCCGAAGGCAGGCCGTCACGGTGGTAGACGTGCCAGAAGGCAGGCCGTCACGGTGGTAGACGTGCCAGAAGGCAGGCCGTCACGGGAGTAGACGTGCCAGAAGGCAGGCCGTCATCGTGGTAGACGTGCCAGAAGGCAGGCCGTCACCGTGGTAGACGTGCCAGAAGGCAGGCCGTCACGGTGGTAGACGTCCCAGAAGGCAGGCCGTCACGGTGGTAGATGTGCCAGAAGGCAAGCCGTCACGGTGGTAGACGTGCCAGAAGGCAGGCCGTCACGGTGGTAGACGTGCCAGAAGGCAGGCCGTCACGGGAGTAGACGTGCCAGAAGGCAGGCCGTCATCGTAGTAGACGTGCCAGAGGGCAGGCCGTCACCGTGGTAGACGTGCCAGAAGGCAGGCCGTCACCTTGGTAGACGTGCCCGAAGGCAGGCCGTCACCGTGGTAGACGTGCCAGAAGGCAGGTCGTCACCGTGGTAGACGTGCCAGAAGGCAGGCCGTCACGGTGGTAGACGTGCCAGAAGGCAAGCCGTCACGGTGGTAGACGTGCCAGAAGGCAAGCCGTCACGGTGGTAGACGTGCCAGAAGGCAGGCCGTCACGGTGGTAGACGTGCCAGAAGGCAGGCCGTCATCGTGGTAGACGTGCCAGAAGACAGGCCGTCACGGTGGTAGACGTGCCAGAAGGCAGGCCGTCACGGTGGTAGATGTGCCAGAAGGCAGGCCGTCATCGTGGTAGACGTGCCATAAGGCAAGCCGTCACGTGGGTAGACGTGCCAGAAGGCAAGCCGTCACGGTGGTAGACGTGCCCGAAGGCAGGCCGTCACGGTGGTAGACGTGCCAGAAGGCAAGCCGTCACGGTGGTAGACGTGCCCGAAGGCAGGCCGTCACGGTGGTAGACGTGCCAGAAGGCAAGCCGTCACGGTGGTAGACGTGCCCGAAGGCAGGCCGTCACGGTGGTAGACGTGCCAGAAAGCAGGCCGTCACGGTGGTAGACGTGCCAGAAGGCAGGCCGTCACGGGAGTAGACGTGCCAGAAGGCAGGCCGTCATCGTGGTAGACGTGCCAGAGGGCAGGCCGTCACCGTGGTAGACGTGCCAGAAGGCAGGCCGTCACCTTGATAGACGTGCCCGAAGGCAGGCCGTCACCGTGGTAGACGTGCCAGAAGGCAGGCCGTCACCGTGGTAGACGTGCCAGAAGGCAGGCCGTCACGGTGGTAGACGTGCCAGAAGGCAAGCCGTCACGGTGGTAGACGTGCCAGAAGGCAAGCCGTCACGGTGGTAGACGTGCCAGAAGGCAGGCCGTCACGGTGGTAGACGTGCCAGAAGGCAGGCCGTCATCGTGGTAGACGTGCCAGAAGACAGGCCGTCACGGTGGTAGACGTGCCAGAAGGCAGGCCGTCACGGTGGTAGACGTGCCCGAAGGCAGGCCGTCACGGTGGTAGACGTGCCAGAAGGCAGGCCGTCACGGTGGTAGACGTGCCAGAAGGCAGGCCGTCACGGGAGTAGACGTGCCAGAAGGCAGGCCGTCATCGTAGTAGACGTGCCAGAGGGCAGGCCGTCACCGTGGTAGACGTGCCAGAAGGCAGGCCGTCACCGTGGTAGACGTGCCAGAAGGCAGGCCGTCACGGTGGTAGACGTGCCAGAAGGCAAGCCGTCACGGTGGTAGACGTGCCAGAAGGCAAGCCGTCACGGTGGTAGACGTGCCAGAAGGCAGGCCGTCACGGTGGTAGACGTGCCAGAAGGCAGGCCGTCATCGTGGTAGACGTGCCAGAAGACAGGCCGTCACGGTGGTAGACGTGCCAGAAGGCAGGCCGTCACGGTGGTAGACGTGCCAGAAGGCAGGCCGTCACGGTGGTAGACGTGCCAGAAGGCAGGCCGTCACCGAGGTAGACGTGCCAGAAGGCAGGTCGTCACCGTGGTAGACGTGCCCGAAGGCAGGCCGTCACGGTGGTAGACGTGCCAGAAGGCAGGCCGTCACGGTGGTAGACGTGCCAGAAGGCAAGCCGTCACGGTGGTAGACGTGCCCGAAGGCAGGCCGTCACGGTGGTAGACGTGCCAGAAGGCAAGCCGTCACGGTGGTAGACGTGCCCGAAGGCAGGCAGTCACGGTGGTAGACGTGCCAGAAGGCAGGCCGTCACGGTGGTAGACGTGCCAGAAGGCAGGCCGTCATCGTGGTAGACGTGCCAGAAGACAGGCCGTCACGGTGGTAGACGTGCCAGAAGGCAGGCCGTCACGGTGGTAGACGTGCCAGAAGGCAGGCCGTCACCGTGGTAGACGTGCCATAAGGCAGGCTGTCACCGAAGTAGACGTGCCAGAAGGCAGGTCGTCACCGTGGTAGACGTGCCCGAAGGCAGGCCGTCACGGTGGTAGACGTGCCAGAAGGCAGGCCGTCACCGAGGTAGACGTGCCAGAAGGCAAGCCGTCACGGTGGTAGACGTGCCAGAAGGCAGGCCGTCACGGTAGTAGACGTGCCAGAAGGCAGGCCGTCACCGTGGTAGACGTGCCAGAAGGCAGGCCGTCACCTTGGTAGACGTGCCCGAAGGCAGGCCGTCATCGTGGTAGACGTGCCAGAAGGCAGGCCGTCACGGTGGTAGACGTGCCAGAAGGCAGGCCGTCACGGTGGTAGACGTGCCAGAAGGCAGGCCGTCACCTTGGTAGACGTGCCCGAAGGCAGGCCGTCACCGTGGTAGACGTGCCAGAAGGCAGGCCGTCACGGTGGTAGACGTGCCAGAAGGCAGGCCGTCACGGTGGTAGACGTGCCCGAAGGCAGGCCGTCACCGTGGTAGACGTGCCATAAGGCAGGCCGTCACCGAGGTAGACGTGCCAGAAGGCAGGCCGTCACCGTGGTAGACGTGCCAGAAGGCAGGCCGTCACGGTGGTAGACGTGCCCGTATGCAGGCCGTCACGGTGGTAGACGTGCCCGAAGGCAGGCCGTCACCGTGGTAGACGTGCCAGAAAGCAGGCCGTCACCGTGGTAGACGTGCCAGAAGGCAGGCCGTCACGGTGGTAGACGTGCCAGAAGGCAGGCAGTCACGCTGGTAGACGTGCCAGAAAGCAGGCCGTCACCGTGGTAGACGTGCCAGAAGGCAAGCCGTCACGGTGGTAGACGTGCCAGAAGGCAGGCCGTCACCGTGGTAGACGTGTGGTAGACGTGCCCGAAGGCTGGTCGTCATGGTGCCGGAGTGACTCACGTCGTTCTGGGTGGCCGTCAAGAGCTCCGCGAGGGGTGGCGTCTCCTTGGTGACGGGCATTTGCTGGAGCTGTGCGGGAGTGATCAGCTGGGAGGACCCCTGGGTCTCCTCCCAGCCACTGGAGGGGTGCAGCTCCTTGTCTCCAGCCAGACAACTGCCATCCTCTGAAACAGAAGGAAACTATATACATGTACTTAAACATGTCCAAGGGGGTAAAATGGGTCTTCCCTTTTCCATTGATGGATTCAATCAGTTAGTCGGTTATGGTTGGCTGGTTGTATATTCAGGAAGTTTTAACCACTTTTGGTCGTATCGCGTCAATGGAGAAGTAAGGGCGAGTGGAGCCATGTTCCGGGGGTAACCTCTTACCTCGCTTAAGGAGCTAGTTTAAGCCCTTCCCGATTCCGCCTATTGCTAATGTATGGGGTATGTGTGTGTGTGTGGGGGGGGGGGGGTGACAGTGTAGCGCATCACAGTCCGCGTGTGTGTATGTGGAGGGGGGGTGACAGTGTAGCGCATCACAGTCCGTGTGTGTGTGTGGGGGGGGGGGGGTGACAGTGTAGCGCATCACAGTCCGTGTGTGTGTGTGGGGGGGGGGGGGGGTGACAGTGTAGCGCATCACAGTCCGCGTGGGTGTGTGTGTGTGGTGGGGGGGTGACAGTGTAGCGCATCACAGTCCGTGTGTGTGTGTGTTGGGGGGGGGGGGTGACAGTGTAGCGCATCACAGTCCGTGTGTGTGTGTGTTGGGGGGGGGGGGGTGACAGTGTAGCGCATCACAGTCCGCGTGTGTGTGTGGGGGGGGGGGTGACAGTGTAGCGCATCACAGTCCGCGTGTGTGTGTGTGGGGGGGGGGGGGGGTGACAGTGTAGCGCATCACAGTCCGTGTGTGTGTGTGGGGGGGGGGGGGTTGACAGTGTAGCGCATCACAGTCCGTGTGTGTGTGTGTTGGGGGGGGGGGGTGACAGTGTAGCGCATCACAGTCCGTGTGTGCGTGTGTGTGTGTGTGTGGGGGGGGGGGTGACAGTGTAACGCATCACAGTCTGCGTGTGTGTGTGTGTGTGGGGGGGGGTGACAGTGTAGCGCATCACAGTCCGTGTGTGTGTGTGTTGGGGGGGGGGGGTGACAGTGTAGCGCATCACAGTCCGTGTGTGCGTGTGTGTGTGGGGGGGGGGGGGGGGGGGGGGTGACAGTGTAACGCATCACAGTCCGCGTGTGTGTGTGTGGGGGGGGGGGGTGACAGTGTATCGCATCACAGTCCGTGTGTGCGTGTGTGTGTGTGGGGGGGGGGGTGACAGTGTAGCGCATCACAGTCCGCGTGTGTGTGTGTGTGGGGGGGGGTGACAGTGTAGCGCATCACAGTCGCGTGTGTGTGTGTGTGGGGGGGGTGACAGTGTAGCGCATCACAGTCCGTGTGTGTGTGTGGGGGGGGGGGGTTGACAGTGTAGCGCATCACAGTCCGTGTGTGTGTGTGTTGGGGGGCGGGGGTGACAGTGTAGCGCATCACAGTCCGTGTGTGCGTGTGTGTGGGGGGGGGGGGTGACAGTGGTAGCGCATCACAGTCCGCGTGTGTGTGTGGGGGGGGGGGGTGACAGTGTAGCGCATCACAGTCCGCGTGTGCGTGGGCGG